>JAUUDW010249430.1:0-13978 GCA_032361385.1 Panulirus guttatus | reverse complement strand
TGTGTGTGTGTGTGTGTGTGTGTGTGTGTGTGTGTTAGTGTGTGTGTTAGTGTGTGTGTGTGTGTGTGTGTGTGTGTTAGTGTGTGTGTGTGTGTACATAGCTTTGATATATGATATATTCATTGTTTAAGAGACGGGGTAATACGAGTGCAAAACTCTCCGTCCAGCACAGATGATAATCATACACACTTTCTCTCTCACACACACACAAAACACATACGGAAGACCTTCACGGATACGTTGCCTTGGTGTCCACCCACAGTGGGTAGAACAGAGGCAGGGCACTCATAAAATCTACTAAATAATGTCTCAATAAATATCAGAGGCCTGAACGCCAACAGTCGTGGCAGTAGGAGCCACACAATTCAACGACAATATATCTATTCTTTTTCTGTCGAACTGTTTAGACAGTGTGTTTGAGTAATGAGCAATGCTGCCCATTAAGAGGAGACACTGCTGGTCTCCCAGGGAACTGCTACACAGTTAAGATGCTGAAGACACGTTGGTCGAAATTTTGTGGTTCCTACAATGATTATCTACCAACTTTTTTCAAGGTTTTATTTCATTTTTAGTGGTTATTCTTCATATATTACCTTTGGAGAAGAAAAGCATTCTCAAGCTGCGGTCTCTTCAAAGTCAATTGTTTTTGAAATTCGTTCTATGTTCATATTTCTAGCTCAATTGCATATCCTGAAAAGATATAAATGCCTCAAAACTATTCATGTCGAATGAGATCTCCAAGCCATTAAACATTTAAAAGTTATCGATTCCTGTGAAGGAATGCACCTTGACATAATTTCGTTCTACAGCTTAAATCAACAGTAGCATAATACCTCAGAACTGCGTGAGGAGAAAGTTCAGAACAGTAAGAAAACAAGACTATTCGTTCAGGTTTCTCCCAGTGAGTAGTGCTGGTACTGTGGTGTCGCCACACGGCACAGCTGCTGCTAGTGCCACCATCCGAGACATTGCTTACAGACTTTCTGATTTTGAAAAAACATAACTATCACACTACCTCAAAAGATGGCAGCTCGCTTTATGTCCAGCAGAGACACCCGCTGATTACAGTAGATCATACATGGTAACCTGACTTTCTTCGCAGATTCATGTGGCCAGAGGAACTCGACCTTATCCTGCAGAACAGAGTATTATAATCTGGAGCCCCTCCTCCTGCGTGACCTGAGGTACTGTTATGGTCGTGCGGTGGCCTCTCCCACCTGAGATATGGACTTGCTGTTATTTATGCTGGAGGGGGGCACTTGTGTGTCAGGTTAAAGAGTAGGTTATAGTATATCACGTTTAACGGCACGGAATTTAAAACAAGCCAGAGCCTTCTATTTTCCTTCTGTAACCGTTGTTCTTCTCTACAAGATCATCCAGGTATCTGCGGTATATATTCTGCGTGTACAGTCAGTCAGCTTGTAATACATAAGATTTGAATCTCATAATAGCTGCAAACGTTTATGATATTTGGCCTTTCCATGTTCATGGTTTTGAATCTAATTTGATTCGTCTAAAATCAAGTTTTCAACTCTAAAATTGGTTTTGTTAAAAACCAAGTAATCGTAAATAGTCTGCAGTAAATTTTCAGTTAGATTCAATACTTCTCGTATACAACCTTTTATACTACTTTCCTTCTCATATTTCCTGTTATTCTCCATATTTTCATACATCAGTTTTGGTTGTCTTAAGTTCATGAACGCTCTTACCAACGCTTCATGATGACCAAATAATTTGTTAACGCAACGAGTACAAACTGTATTCAGGTCTGGATACGAAATGTCGGAAGGAAGAGAGTCAGGCGCTGCGACCCATTTATAACATGATCTCAATAAGAAATTTATCATATGCTTCCAGAGACTCTTCTACAATATCTGAGGAATGTAGATTAGCGTGGATGAGAAATTCACATATAATGTAGGAATCATGTAAGTAAGGAAGTAGAATTATTCATTCCCAAAAGAGATATGCCTAAACAGTAAATTGTTCAAATGATTAAGGGTAAAGTTTTTGTTATCATCAGTCTTTAAACTTAGTACATCTTGAAAGTGGCTTTATCATCTTTTGCTGTTCATAACCATCACATTCAACGGTGTACATACATACATTCGTATCTTCTCAGTTTTAATCCTGTATTCTAAGTGGTAATCCATTACAAAGTCATGTCCAACTTAACGTTGCCTACTCCTTCAGCATTTAGGAAGCGTGTCCTGACCTCCATAGCTTTCTAAATGTAAATTCGAGAGAAATTCGTACTTTATAAACGGACCAAACCTCACTTCCAGGCTCCCTCCCCATTGTGCCTCTTAATCCTTAATGCTGTCACTATTATCACAGTCAGTGCCCTTATAAACTTCAGTCTGTCACTCCACATCTATTCTTGGTCAGACACCCTGCTCAGTACCGCCTAGTTCAAAACAATGTTCAAAGCTCTGAAGATAGCCAACATTCTTCTCTCTAACTCTGCTTTGCTCTTTACATTCTCGTCACTGGAACTCCTTACATGCGCAGGCTTCTCTTTTATGTTTCTTCGTTTACACATAAGCTGCAGGTACCTGAATTCAGACCATCTAAACAATGACTATCGTCCATAAATTGTTGGCCAGCATCCTCTAATGAGTGAGACAAGTTCTTGTTAGCAAGGTATAATTGTCAGTTGCATTCGTGATGAAGACGTCAACGGGTGCTTTAATTTCATGAATTGTTTTTCATTTGTCTGTTATTCAGCTCTGAATAAAGGTTCGAGACAGGTCATCTGTTATCTATCAATTAAAACCTATAGATACAA
Organism: Panulirus guttatus; assembly: GCA_032361385.1. Lineage (NCBI taxonomy): Eukaryota > Metazoa > Arthropoda > Malacostraca > Decapoda > Palinuridae > Panulirus > Panulirus guttatus. The sequence continues at coordinate 11,190 of JAUUDW010249430.1, read as the reverse complement.
GTAGAGTTGAAATAAATGTTATTTCTATCTGCACTAATGTAATAATTTAAATTCTATAACTTCATGCTCGAAGCTTTCATGATAGCTCATGAATTAATTAGTCAAGACACTGACACAATAAACACTGTTGTTAAAATCAAGACATTTGGAGCGTCAGGTGACGGCTCAACTGCTGATAGCTTATGAGACCAAATAAGCCTGTCCAAGATGCACACAATCTCTCCAAGTATCCGCTGCATCTGTGACGGGACCTCGATGCACTCATGTAGTCATTTGAATTGATACTGTTGTTCTGTTTTTCCTTAGCATCATGAAGACTTAATTCTCGATTGATAAATGTTTATGGATTAAATTCTTGTGAAAGAACGTAGTTGCATTAACAGCAGATATACAGTAGTTAATCTCTCGCTGGGCAATTTCATAGTGTGTGTTTAACATGCTAGATATTGATCTTCGACAAATATCAGTGAATTTCATTGACAAATAATGTAAAAGGTTATCTCTCGACCCTTAAGCTAAAGGTGAGAACTCTGACATTTTTCATTTGGTTAAAAAAAGAAAGAAGAAAGCGCTGCTGGAGTTGACTTAGCCTCCACTTCTTATTTACGACAAACTAAGTTGATGACAGCTGATTTGAAAGGTAATCTAAACACCTCATTCATGATTGCTTAGTAGAAACAAAAAAAAAAAAAGGTAACCAATTTGCTTGGACTTATGGTTACTTACAGTCAGTAGGATGAGGTGAGAGACTCCACATATATAATCTCGTGCTAACCTGGGTGGTTTCAATTGCTGCAGACACCTCCCTCGGTCGAATGGTCATCACTCACGCTCTCGCTCAATAAATATCTCTGACTGTTTTTCGTAGGCAAGATCAATTCGAGATCTCGAACGCACTCCAACTATTTACTAACGAAGTTTAGATACTTTCGATAGCAGGACACGCAAGGGATCTTCTGACAAGTGAAATCCTGAAAAATCATATCAGACTCACGTGATGCATCGCTAGTAACATCCCACACATAAACTCGTTCCTGTCTCCTTAAGTTGACTGGTTAACAGACGTGCAAGATTGTATATGAAATCATAATCAGCGTATAATCTGCTAAGCAGATGGATTCTGCAATATACGATGATCGTATATTGTTACAACGTTGAAACGAAGGAAATATAAATATATGATGATCGTATATGGACACTGATGGAAAGAAGGAAATATGAATATATAAGAAACAGGAACTGAAATAGTCAGTTGTTTACTGGGCATCAAGAGGCGCAGGAGAGCTTGAGGAGAGGACTAATCCACACACCACTGAACAAGGGGAAACGCCCTATTGGTGCGAACACACTAATGGCCTGGTGGGTCGATGAAGGCGCCCTTGAGGAGGGGCAGAAAAAAAAAATTGAAAAGTGAACTGTGGAATAGTATGAAAGTAAAGATGATGCGACTCTCGCCCTTCCGAAGTCGACAAAAACTGGTCACGGAAAATCATACCTTGAACTGGGGATTGAGACATGCAAAGACTTATTACATACCTTTATCCAGCAACATATTCCAGTATAATTAACGTAAACCGTGAGTGGTGAAATAGCAAAAAAAAAAAGAAAGGTATCTTCCTGCGTACTAAATATCCTTTCGAAGCGTCCAAGAGACTGACTGATCATCAAGAATGTGGTCAGGTCAGGCGAGGTCACCTCGTAATGGACCAGAGATACGTCCCTTTGATAACAGAATGACAAAGTGGCCACAAAACGCGACTTTCCAGAGAATAAATCATGTGTTTGTAATAACCTCCAGGACGCAGTGATCATAAACCACATTTTTCGTATGTTATGGTCCGGAAATATGCGTTTGTGGTAACATTCTTTTTCCAGTTGCAGAATTTCAGCAAATAAATACCGTGGTATATGAAAATCACTACATCATTACGCTTTTCAAAAATTTCATGAAATGGCATGTTTCAATTGCAAAAGTGATTTCAAGTATATCAAAGAAAATCATTACACCGTAAAGATTATGACGCTTGATGAGTTAATTTCTTTTGATTATCGTGTTCTTTCCTCGCAGTGCTCTTTACATGTCAGCTAACAGTTAAATATAAGAAAAAAACATATCTATTTAAAGCTTCATATGTAATGATGATACAGTCGCTTGTTTCATGGAACGAGAGCAAAGTGTCGATTATCTTTATTCACGTAATATAAAGACAATTATGTTACTTACACAGAGGTAGTAGTTACACAGAAAAATCTCTTAATCACCGTTAAATTTCTATCTTAAACGATATTTCATTAAAGGTCAGTGGGTCCCATTTTCAATAAAAATAATGACTGAAAAATTATGCGGATGAAATCCATAAATATTACTGACAACACTGATATTAGTTGGTTTTTTGGGCCTTAGGCCTTTCATCTGCCAGGTGTCATTGAGGTCAACGTCACACTCTAACTTTTACTTCGAAAAAATATATCAATTCAACCACCTTCATGAGGTCGAGATCATTCAAGTGCCACTTACACTATCACCATGTATACGGCCAAAGGTATTAGCAAGACGAAATAGATACTTTCTTTGTCCTTGCTTAAGGAGGGAAGACTGCCCCAGCTAGATCAAAGATGACCTGTCAATTAGCTCAACCAGCGACAGACATACTAGGGATTACACTAGATCCTCCTCCTCACGTAGAGTGAACCCAGGGAAGGGCAGCAGCGCCGCGTATGATCAGGAGAGACTGGCACATAAACAGTCGCGCCAGGACTGAAAGTTTTCCCCGCCGAAGGTGGAGTCTCTTAACACGTGACCCCCACGACCCACACCGAGCCGGACCTGAAGCCGTATGCTCGCTCGCCAGTCCTGCTCTCTGGACGATCTGTTTTCCTGTTTGTGTTTTCAGGCTGAACTTGTTGATTAGGGAAGAGCTTGCTGGACGAGATTTTCTTTTTTTTTTTCGTTTTATTACGGGCGGAGGGTGAGGTGATGATAGGGTTTGATAGTTTACTGGAAATAAATAGGCTACAATATGTGTGTGTGTGTGTGTGCGTGTGTGTGTGTGTGTGTGTAGTTACGTATTTGTAATCTTCATTTGTACTTTACGAGGTGGGAGTTTCACACCCGTGGGGTACCCCATTTCTTGAGGATTCTCTGCGATTACACAACATTTTATACTTATGTCTGCTGTCCGCATTTACCACATTATCATTCTGTTTATTCAGTTCGTCATCCACTCTTATACTATAAAGGTAATTCCCTTCATCTTTATTAACATGTTTATTGCATGATATCATGTTTGTTCCATCCCTGCACCATTCGAAGAACTGTTTACTGTCTACCTACTCAAACAGGTTTAAAAACTTGAAAATCATCTGGTTGAATCCTTACTCTTCTCTCTTCTATGGTAGGTGAAATTCTGTCTTTTTGTATTTCCCTCGACTCAGCTTAATTCTGTAACCATTTTCGTTGCGCTTCTCTGGACCCTCTCCTTTATCTCTGCGATTTTTTGGGGGGTAGTGATCAACTTAAGATTCATGTTCTAGTTCTGACGTTATGTGCGATGTGAACATCTTGTTGAATATGTCCACATCCATACACGTGAATGCTGCTCTCATATCTGCCAGTAAACAGTACGTCTGTTTCCCTCTTCTCCCAGTGTGGAACTCTGGCGACAGGTTAGGGACGATGTCAACTCCAAAGTCCCTCTCCCACAGATTACTACAGTATATTTTCTGGTCTATTATATTCATATTCAGATTTTATTTCATTGTGTCCCATTCTCATTACTTAACATCTACTTGGACTAAACTTCCTTAGTCATATATCAGACCAACTTTGGAGTCTGTCTAGGTCCCCTATTTTTCAGTCATTCTGTGTTTGAGTGCGTAAGTGTGTTGTGTGTGTGTGTGTGTGTGTGTGTGTGCAGAGAGAATTTTACACTTGTGTTGCCCCGTCTCCTAATCTTTTGTATATGTGTCTACTCCTGCATGTGTGTGTACAGACAAACACACACACACCAGCCTAAGCCAGGTACCCATATATCGACCAGCCCTGAGGGAATGGGTGTGGTTGGGTGTGGGCCGAGTGCCCCGCCTAAGATCCGAACCCATGCCTACCTGGCTCCGGGCGGGTCTGTGTAAACTCATGGTTAGCAACATTAACCACTACACCATGGCGGCTCGTGTCTGTGTGTGTGTGTGTGTGTGTGTGTGTGTGTGTGTGTGTGTGTGTGTGTGTGTGTGTGTGTGTACAGTTTCTTGATGTTTTGTACGGGGAGGGAGTTTTACCTTTGTGGGGCCCCATCTCTTGAGCTTTTTCGATTAAACTTTTGTATGCTTTCCACATTCAACACTGTGTTTGTAATGTGTGTACTTCTTTACATCATTGTTAACCAGCCTCTTGCTTAGTTTCATGCTACTGCCTCTGATTGTTCCATCATTTCATCTTTAGAAAAACTAATGATGACATTAAACTGGTATCAAAACTTGGTTTTTATCATTCATTCCCTTAAGCACATGATAATGGCCTTTATACTTTCACTGCAACTAAACATTTTCAACTGTGGTACCATCTTTGTTACCCTCCTCTGGACCTTCTCTATTTGATTTTTGTCCAGTGTAAGTGCGGTGAACAAACTCGAGGTGCATACTCTAGTTTTTGCTTAATTTACTATGTGGACAACTTGCTGACTATTTCTTTACATAAACACCTGAATGCAATTCTGTTTTACGCTGATGGAAAATTTATCGTCTTTTCCATTCTTCTTTAGGTGTGTGTGTGTGTGTGTGTGTGTGTGTGTGTGTTATCCTATTTGTACTCTATGAGGAGGGAGATCTCCGCTCATAGGGCTTCATCATTTGAATCTATTTTCGAATTTTTTGAACTTCCCTCTGCTGTCCACGTTCGCAGTCGATTAAGTCAGCTTATTCCATTCGTCCACTACTCTTAGACCATAAAAATACTTATGCCCATCTTTTCTGACAATCTTTGATTATTTTTATGCTACGGCATCAATCGGTTCACTCACTGCATCTTTCGAAAAATTCTTCACTCTTCCTTGGTACACATATTTATTGCCGCTGAACCTTTCTCTGAAACTCAGCTTTCATAATCATGGTACAGTCTTTGCTGCCCTCCTCTGGACTTTCCCTATTACTTCTTTGCGTTCTTTTCAAGTGCAGTTTGGTCACCGCAGTTAAAGAGAATTCTAGGCTAATGTAGAATGTGAACAGATTGCCATTTTCCCGTCTATATAATTGAAAGTTACTCTGAATTTCCCAGCAGAAATCTATCTCTATTTTCCGAAGATAGGAGTCTGACGACATGTTAGTAACAATATAAAATTCCTAAATCTCTCTCACTATCAGTCTCATGCAGCTTAATTCCTCCGAGATTTCATTCAGATCGAAGCCTTCTTTCTCCGTCTCCCATCCTAATTTTCTTATATTTACTTGAGTTAAATTTCATCATTTACGTATTAGACCAACTTTGAATTTTGTCTAGATCCCTTGTAAGATCAGGTACTTCTCCATGCTTTGTTTTGCTTTCATTTTTCTCATGAACTTGGCATCATTCAAAAGTATACTAAGGTAGGAGTTCAACCCGTTTGGCAAGTTATTCACATTGATCAAGAAGAGGAACAATGCACGAACAAATAAGCCTAAAGCTGGTCAAGAGTGACCCTATTCACTTCGAAAAGGAGCCGCTTACAAGCGTCTTAATATCCCCTTCTATCAAGATAGTTTTGTATTCATCAGTGGATTCTCCCCTATTATTCCTGCCAGGAGATCCAGCATCTTTACTTATCTGCTACGTATTATAGCGTTAGATGTTTTTAGATATCCCTGATTGCAGACAATCTATCTAGCCTTCTCTAATGGCTAAGACTGACCTCACTTTCTCTCTCTCTTACAAATTCAAAGGTTCATTACACATGAACTTGTTTCACTAAATTAGTGTTGCATCACATAGGTAGTCTGTCATCCGTAGGATGTCATCTATTTGCTTTCTGGTTATCTTTTCCAGTAACATAGAGAGACTAAGCTTGTCTGGGAGACCGGTCTGCAATTAAGAGCAAGCTCCGGGTCCTATTTCTAGTACCTCTCTTCAGCGACACTGTGAATACACAGTTCTGATTATCAATTAAGCCTATCTACGCACGTCTTCTGTGCATAACAAATTTCGCGTGTGTAATTACCTGTTTACACTGTACGTGGAGCGAGTTTTACACTCGGGAAGGGTACCCCATCTCATGGACATCTCAACTGTCAAACAATTTCTTAAATTCATGCATGCTGTCTCCATGTCCTTAGTCATCTTATTCCATTAGCCATCACTTTTATACTGTAAAAGTACCTCTTTACATTCTTTAACAAGTTTCTTGCTAATTTCATGGTCAGTTCCTTGGTTTCTCTATCCCTAAATCGCTGTGTACGTCATCAATCAATTTTAGAATCTTTTTTTATTGTGATCAGGTCACCCCTCACTCTTACCTCTTCCACTGTGGGAAAATTGAAAGACTCGAGCCTTACCCTGCAATTCAGCTTTCTAAATACTGGTACCATTTTTTGCCCTCCTCTGGACCTTCTCTATTAGCTACTTGCGATGACCAAACGTGAGAAACATTTTCTAGGTTTGGCCTTCTGTCACCATGTTTTTTATTTTCCTCATGGATTGGGTGATAGAGGTGAAGGCAAGGGTTTTGGAGAGAGGAGCAGGGTTGCAGCCTTTCGGGGTAGCGAGGCTTAGAAGTTACTGTTTTCTGATGACACGGCGCTGGTGGCGGATACGAGCGAGAAACTGCAGAAGTTGGTTTCAGGGTTTGTGAGAGGGGAGAGTTCATAGTAAATTTCAATTATAACAAGGGTATTAGATTTAGCAGTGGAGAGACACAGGTCGAACATTGGAGAGGCAATGGCAATGGACTCATTATTCCTAAGAATATCATTCAAAGCGGCCCACGTAAGCAGAGGTGCAGTGACGGTTTCGCATGGTGGGCAGAACAAGGATGGTGGTGACGGGATATAGGAGCTCGGAACCGGGAACTGTGAGGGACGCCGGCCGGGAGAGAACTCGATATGGCGTCCAACGAGGTGAAGAAATACCCTACGGGGATATTTAATCGTGTTTTTGTATCTTGCTCAGTCTCCCTAAATGCAGCTTCTGCGCAAGCCGAGACGTTGAAAGAATAAAGTTGGAATGCTATTACCTGTGTTTATTCACCATTCCAATCCACATACTTGTCATAATAAAATATTCTTATACATATAATCATGCAACCCTAGGACCTATATCACAGGACTTCTACGGTATTAAGGCTGCATTCAACGCAGAATATAAACATTACGTGGAGAGGGGGTAACAATCATGAGAATCAACTTAAAACCATCATATGGATATCATTCTCCCTTCTACAAACAAATGAAAAGCAAGCCACTCAGATCAGTAACACCCGAGTAGCTATAGAGTATGGTTGTGCAAGCCTGACTATGAACGATATATTGTTTTTTTTTAATCCAGTATCACTGATGTGTTTGATATCTACTTGATGTTTATGCTGCACAGAATGAGAACTGGTTCCTTTGGTAATATTGTCTATAATGGATGGCCACTTATAAGTAATTTACGTGCTCAAGGCTATATTTTGAACACCTCCTCAGCCTTGAGTGGAGTTATAAACTGCTGTATTAACATCGACCTGATTTTCACAGAAATCAAGGAGTCGGAATTTTCACCTCCGCACAGCTCCTGATAACTGGTTAATCGCGCTTGTATTTCATGGTTAACTGTTACGTCCATCACGGATCATTGTGATACTGACTTGCCGTGAGGCCATGTCAGTTCTACGCTCAAGGCCACGAGAACATTCTGCTTCAGTAGGATATTATAAAACTCTTACCAGCTATAATATATGATTTAAAAATAAGTTTCAATTTAAAGTACCGGCCGTAGTATGTATCTATGATGAACTACTGCAGTGCAAAAATATAACATGAGAGAGCAATGAAGATACGATGAAGCCTCCAGTAGTTTCAGAAAAAAAAAGTGTCTTTTAAGTCCATATAAATTTGATATTTCTTAATGTGCTCTGAAATGTATATCGGTTTTTCACACCTCAAAAAAGAAACTTTATCATCGTTACAATATACAGGCGTTTCCCCGAGCGAGACATATACTGCTTTTCAGCAGCTTATTTTGATCGTAGGGCTTTTTCCTTTTCGTTACGTTTGAGCTTCCAATCAGTTGGCTGTCTTTGCATTGTGTTAACTTTTATGAGCATGTTTATACCTTGATGTCATATATACATCGGTATTTAGGTGCTACAGGCAAGCCGACTTCTGTTGTTAAATTTTCGCTATCCTGCATATGTATCAGTGTTTCACTTTTTGCTCTTTTTTGTAAATAAACAGGCGGAATCAATCTTCATTTTGTAAACAAATAAACGCTAAACTGATTTAATCATTTTCATTCAAAGCTATATCTAGAGTTCACCGACAAATCTTCTAGGTGTCATTCGATTCTATTTATATAAACATAGGTACGGAGAGATAGGACTCTTCGTAGAGGCCATCGCCTGAGTCACCCCTAAACAAGACTGGCAAATGAATTTTGTGATGTGGGTGGATCAGACTTCGGATCAGAGGACACTGACGAAAAGGAGTCCCAAAACACACTTGAAATCTCTAGGTCTCTTTACACGTTTTATCGAAGGTGTAGAGGAGTCCCATCCCTCTGTCTGTCTGTCTTTTGAAGTGGATAGCTAATTAAGTCTGACCTGACGTGTTCAAAGTCTTTAGATTATGACTGCTCATTAACATATGGATGTTTGGTATACTCTAGTATATCAGTATATGTAAATGGGCATGGATGTGAGCATGCCTCTTTGTGGCACACGAAGTAACATCAAACTAGTCACATTCATCATCAGAGGAGGGAAAATCATATTGCTATGTTTCGGTCATGCTGTGTCTCATTGATCAAAAGATGTAGTTATCTGTTAACTAATTCACCCTGTACTATTTCCGAAGAAAATCAAGAATATATGCGACGAAACGCCTGCTGCAGCTCATTCTTATAAGACATGAATGTTCCATACACTCCAAAGTCCTTGATTGTTGGTGACGAGAATCAGCTTCATAAATAAATTATGTATGAAAATATCCTTACAAAAAAAAGACAGTGAACGAGGCATAGAAATGATTAATGCTATGACAGGCTGAACGACAGAGATGTACGAGAGATAGGGCAATAAAAGAAAAGGAAAAAACCAAACACAGCGAGTGAGAGAAAGAAAGAAACCTAGGTAGTCGCATGCAACGTCTTGCCAACGAAACTTCCAGTATCTCGGAGACAGTGACGATCTCTGAAGGAACAAAAGAATTCGAGGTTTAGTTGTACACAACTTCAAGACATGGCAATGTCTCTACCTTTTGTAGAGAGAGGCAGAACGTTAAACTGTGATTTCTTAAGTCTTTGTCTGTACAGTGAAAGAAAGTCTTTTGGGGACAATGTTTTTAACCTAGAGTACTTGTAGCACAGTGAAGGTATTTCGACTCGTCCCTGAAGGAGTCATCCATTTTTCTGTTGTCTCGTCCCTTACTTTCAAGCAGGTTCTTTTTAGCATAAGCATTGGTTACTCAGCAATCATCTACAAAACGCTGTCCATCCATTTAGTTATCTATGCGGTCTAGGCAGTAAACTCAACATCCCGTCTTAAGGTATTTGATATACAAACTGTAATATTAACACTTAGGTTTGATTTGTCGTTAATCATACAGTATGAGTAATTACCCCGTCAGTCAACTTCTGATTACTGGGTCGATATCTTTAATGTCGATGGACAGACTCGGAATTGATAATAACAACATTTTCCTGGATGTAAATTGAATCGATCACCTTGGGGATGACTAGGCTAATTTGGTCTGTCGAAGAGTTCGTTAGCTTCTAAAGTTCCTCTAAAGGTACCTGGGTGTGATAAATAGTCCTTGGTGACCTAAAGCCATGTAAGCATCACAAAGAAGCATCAAAAAGAGGTTAAAAAACTCCTCGAATCTAATTCTAGATAAAGTATCCCTACTCTGTCTAACTCAATAGTACGTCCCCTACTTGAATATTGTGTTTAGCTTTGGTCGAAATACTTGACAAAAAAGAGAGACAAAGAATGGAGAGAGTACATAGGCGACCTACCAATATGATTCCGGGACTAAGAAACAAATCATACGTAAGCCGACCAAAAGACTTAAATCTGTTTAGCTTAGAAATTGTGAAATCTGGGAGGTGATCTAATACAATAATTCAAGATTATGAAGGGCCTCAATAACTTCGTTCTAAAAAGCTTCTTTGGGGTAAGCTTGTCTCGTTCCACTCGTAGTGATCGATGCAAACTCGTGGGCGAAAGTTTTACCTCGAATGAGGCGAAGTACATTTTCTTCAACGGGATGGTTTACTTATGGAGTGATTTACCTGTTAGAGAAGTTAAGAGCAACACCATAAATGGACTTCCGTGGTCTAGCGTTTAGCGTTCCTAACCGTAACGCATTCAAGGGCCACCCAGGGTCAAGGCATAAGTTCGAATCCTGGTTACAGCACTCGTTTCACAGTCAACCCAGCTGTTCATCAACCCCTATGGGTTAGTCGATAAAATGGGTATCTGGCTCAGGCTAGGGTTTATATATGTTGTATAGCGTTAATGAGACGGCATTGATTGGGGCTTCAGTTGCCCGTGCCGTCCCACTTAACATAAAAAAAAAGATATGTTTAAGAACAGTATTGATATGTATTTCGCATCAGATCGAAGACTGACATTATCTGCGCCTCCTGGTCACATGAAAAGTTTACGACTTTTTCACTTTGAAACATACATGTCTTTCTATTTTCACCACACTAACTATAAGTTCCTGATCTTTCCAATTACACAAGGACCCAAGGGTCTCTCTGAATTGTTGGAAGTGATAGATTACCTCCAAGAGAGCACGAGGTTTTTGTGATCAGACTATCTGTGTAGGTCTCTCTCTATCTATCCATCTAGCTATCTATCTATCTCTTCTTAATTTTACATTTTTTCTTCACTATAGGAAAATGATCCTATGGACAACAAAGGAAGAATGAAAGACAAGATGTTCAAGTTAGCAAGAACCATTATTCCTTGTTTATCAATATCCTGATGATTGCCCCCGTCATCATCCCAAGAGAAGATTAGA
>JAUUDW010249320.1:0-13978 GCA_032361385.1 Panulirus guttatus | reverse complement strand
GGTTCAGTCCATTGACAGCACGTCGACCCCGGTATACCACATTGTTCCATTTCACTCTATTCCGTGCACGCCTTTCATGCTCCTACATTTTCAGGCCTCAGTAGCTCAAAATCGTTTTCGCTCCATTCTTCCACCTCCAATTTGGTCTGTCACTTCTTGTTCTCTCCACCTCTGAGATATATTCTAATTTTCAACCTTTCTTCACTCATTCTCTCCATATGTCCAGACCATTTCAGCACACCCTCTTCTGCTCTCTCAACCACATTCTTTTTACCACACATCTCTCTTACCCTTTCATAACTTATATATTTGTGTTTGTGTGTCTTAATGTATGTATGTATAGTGTTAGAAAAAAAAAAGCTTTTTCATATAGTAAGACGTAAACCTAATACTTGAATATTCTTCAGATTTAGTGAAAATTGTTTAAGTGAGGGCTCACTAAATATCTGGAGTAGCTATTTGAGTTAATATGTAGAAGTTTAGTAAATGTTTTAATGTATACTATTTCTGTGTACGTCACATTTATATCGGTATTCTTCCTTCAGTTGTGTGCGAAGCATGACTAAAGGTGATCCTGGTTCAGGTGCTGGAGAAGGTGGTGGAACTGGTGGAACAATCAGGGATGCAGGTGGCTCCTTTGGCAAGAGGGAGATGGCCCAAGAAGAGCAGTATTTTCGCAAATTGGTGAGGTTATCCAGTCAGATGGACCTACTGTGGATAATTGATTGTTGTTTACATGACATTATATGTTACATTACATTATTTATACTGCAGTGAGAAGTACATGTGTCTGGTATGGCAAGGCTGGGTACGCATGAAGTTGTAGTAGTCCTGATGTTGGTGTATGTGAGTTTTGGGCCTTAAAAAGCAAAATATTTGAAGGTGGATTTGTTGAAAAGTAGTTGCCTTAGTATATGTGGTTTGAGGCAAGTTGATTGCATTGGGAATGACATTGTAAAGGTTTGGTAATAAGCACAATCTAATTGAGAGAGCTGACTGGGATGTGCTGAAATGGTTTAGACGTGTGGAGAAGGATGGTCTGAAAGGATTTGTGTGTCAAAAGAGGAGGGAGGAAGTGGGAATGATAGACCAAGAAGGAGATGGAAGGTTCAGGTTACAGAGATTTGGGGATATCAGGGACTAAATGTCCAGGAGTGTGAGAGGCATTCATGGAATAGAAGTAATTGGATTGGTTTGGCATATAGTTGCAGTTTTCTTTCACTGGGCTGAACCAGGGATTTTGGCTGTGGTTGGTAGATTTTGGTTTCATTGCATTACACATGACTGTGAGAGTTGATTTGTGCAAATTAGGCCATTTTACATTTGTACTATTCATCTCTTCATCCAGTGCTCTGTTACTATAGAAATATTGAGCCTCTTCAAGTCTGTTCAAACTCATTTCATAATTTCTTGATATGCCCCCTCACTGATGTCTCTTTTAACTATATCTGCTTAAGAAAAATGAAAAGTGTAATGATTTCTTCCTTTTTTTTTCTAGTCCCAGTAACTGTGTTTCCTTATTTCCTGTATGTTTGTTGTGCCATCCATTACACTCTCTGTTAGATTGGTCATGAAGTGTAGTAATTTATGAGCATTTGTATACAGAGCATGCAGGAAATTTAAGTACTAAGTGCTTGGTGTCTTCAGTATGGAAGCTGTATCATGGGCACAAAGGGTCTTTGGATATGTTGAAATGGTATTTTGAAGTGGTGTTGGGATGGGTGATTCATAGAACATAGACAGGAAAGTGTGACGTGTTTTTCTTGGGGAGTGAGGCTTCTGATGAGAGTTTATTTTGTAGATTGGAGGATTATTTAGGTTATTTTGTGGTTACTTAGGTTATTTAGTGTTTGTCTGCTTGTTTTCCATGTGTATGTGTTTTGTCAGTATTTTGTTTGTTGAGTGTAGGGGGCTCTGAGTAGAGGTTCCTGAAATGTGAGGTAGGGGTAAGTTCCTTATTGCTACTTGGAGATTGGTGGTTCATTATGAAATGGTTTGGATGGGAGGGGATCTAATGCCAAGCATGTTCAGTTGGAATGCTGTTGTGAAGATCATTGTTTCATTGTATACGGATTGAGAGTTTGTGATTTTAGGAAGCCAGTGATTGTTTTGAGTGCACCATTTTGTGTGGTTTGCAACTCTGTACATTTGCCTTTGAGAGGATAGACGACTGTGCAGGTGAGGCATAGTTTAATGAGGAGTGGATGAATCGATTGTAAAGTACGTTTAGGGATTCTTTTTCTTATCCTTCTCTGGTTCCAATTAATGTTCTGAGGGCATTTATTTTGTGAATGCTTTTGTGTTGATGTTATTGGTGTAAGGAGTGAGTGTCATACGTTTGACATTTGTGATGCCTAGAATGATCTATGTTTTGTTCACTGGGAGTTGTCCTTTCAGGGTGACTGAAGGGTGTGAGCTGGATTCATGTCTGCCTAGCATTAAAAGAGTGATAGGAGACTTCTATGGAGATATAGATATGATGTTCAGGGAAAGCCGTTGTTCCAACTATGTAATGTAATGCTGCTTGTATTATGTGCTATTTAGCCACAGAAAGGTAATTGACAGTTTGGGATCCAGCCTGAAATGTAGTTATGCAGCAAAAGAAGTTAAGCATCACCTGCAGGACATATAGTTCTTACAGCAAGCTGGTTACATGGACCAAAAATGAGTGTCTCCAAAACCTAAACTTATAACACCTCTGTTTACTCCTAACGTCTCAATACTGCATTCGTCCATCTGCATCTCGTCTTGACACAGTGTCCTTAATAAACTCGGATTTGGACATGATATCTTAGTGGGGTAGACGAAATCTAGTTAAGTTTGATTCCTCCAAGACCCAGTTTCTTCCCACCTCTGTCGAAAACTCGTCACAACTCTTGTCTCTCCTTTGACAGTTCTGTAATTCCTCCTCTTGACTTGATGAACATACTTGGAAACCCCACATTACGCAAATAGCAAAGTCTGCTTCTAAGAAACATGGAGTCCTGTTTAGGCGTTGAAATATCTTTTCGTGTGAACTGTTGCTCCATTTATACAAAAGATTGATTTGTCCTTGTATGGAGTACTTGTCTCACACCCCTGATTTGTCCTTGTATGGAGTACTTGTTTCACATCTGGGGTGGTTCGACCTCTGCATCCTTACTTGACAGAGTTAAGTCGAAAGTGGTTTGACATAAACTCTCCCAGGCTAACTTCATAATATGACCCTTTTGCCATGTGCCACACTGTTGGTTAACTTTCCCTCTTCTGTAGGTATTATATTGGTTTTGGCTTGAGAGAGAGAGAGAGAGACCCATACCCACCCTGCTAGCTAGACTATGCAATACTCAGCCAGCTGCTGATTCACATGATTAGTGTATGGCTGTCAGCAACAAAAGGGTGGGCTGTTTTCATAACTTACTTTCCCTGCTCCTTGAAGCTGTGAAATTCTCTACCCTTTCATATCCTTCCCAATAACTTGGACCACACACATTGTAAAAGACAGGTTTTTCACTTCCTGCAGAATTTGTAAATACTTTCCCTTATCTTCTTTTTCCTTTCATAATCCTCTCTGTATTTCACTTAAGGTCCAGCCTTGGTGTGGACTTTTATCTGTGACTGGAGCCTCTGACATGAAATTAAAAGACATCTCAGACATCCTGTCTTATTCGTTTTGGTAATTTAAGTTTACTGAAGAAATTTCCTTACTTTAAACTTAACTTCAGCTCCTGATTTGTCATTTGTAACCAACCTTTTCAGACATACAGTGTAAAGTTCTTTTTGGCATTCTAGGAATACACAGTTCCCCAACTGATCACATGTGCTTAGGTCAGTACTCTTATGTCATCTAAAAATATCATAGGCAGCGAAAAAGAATAGTTTAGGTTTGAGGACTAGAAATTGAATGAATTAGAGGACAAAATGAAAGGTAAGCAAGGAAGACAATGGTTTCCAAACCTGTGTGGAAGAATTCATATAATTTAAGGAGTTTCCAGGAGAGTTATTGATAGGTTTTACGTCGAAGCGCTATTTATACAAATTTTTTCATGAAGACTTAAAGAGATTAGCCAGCCTGTATTATTAGTGACTCTAATTGCAGTCTAGTTATTTTAAAAATGCTATAATTTTATGCAATATTTTCAATCAGCAACAGGAACAATTGGACAAGATGAGAGCTGGGCTGAAACAAGAAGTAAAGTTCCACAAAGAACAGATAAAGGCTCATGAAGAAGCTTTGAAGAGGCATACGGAACGTTTACGTGATCTGAAAGATGATTAGTGATATACCTTACAAGATTAAAAAATTATCTTATGGTAAAATTTTCATTCTCTGTAGTGAATTTGGATGATTTAATTTGGGCTTTAATTCCAAGTATGATAAACAGCTGTATTATACAATAATGCTAGAGAGCATTAAAGCTAGTATAGTTCATTGCTGTATCATTTGTGATTGTATAGGTAATTGTTTTTGAAATGTATATGATTATGAATGCAATTACATTATGAAAGGTGTAATTTTTTTCTTATCCAATGAACCCAAGTAATCTCACAAACTTTGCATTGTTAACACATTAACTCTGGCTACTCTACTCTAGATACTGAGTGTGCCTTCAATGTGGTACATTTTGATTTTTGCAGTTGCCATTTGAAATTGATTTTTTTAGGAACACATGACTAATATATAACAATACATGTAGTCCTTCTACTGTAGGTAGTAGTTGGTAGGCAGTCAACGACCAGGGAGATATATTTCACCGGTACTACCTGCCTGGGTATCAGTAGGGTTAGTAATGGCTGCATAGTGAGCCAGCACTTTAGTGGTTGTCAAGTTGCACTCCTCTGATACAGGCAGCTGTCTTTTCGTTCTGCTTTACTCACATGTGGACTGCAGGCATTTTGTCCACACACATACAATCTCTTCATGTCACATATCACACTTGATGTCACTAAATTCATGCAGCTCATTCTTCATAACTAGATTTTCTTGTGGTGAGCACTGTGTAATAGCTTTGCCTTTTGGCAAAACGGTAGGAGGAGTAGACAGAAGTAGTAGGAATGAAAATTTAGACAGGAGCATTAGGAAAAAACTTTGGGTAGGAACTTTAGGTAGTAGTAGTAGGTTGGAACATTAGGCAGAAAACATTAGGTAAAAGTAGTAGGTAGGAACATTAGGTAGGAGCCTCTGCAAACACTGTGGTAGAGTTGTCATCTGCCAATGGCCTGTTAAGGGTAAGTAACTAAAAGCTAAGCAGCAGCACTGGAGTTCACTAGTTAGGGAGACTATTGCCATGGCCACCCCTTTCAGTTTCAGGAGGAAACAGGCATCAGAGATATAGAGAGATAAATAGTCCTAAACCTCCAAAAAGATTCCATTCCCAGACTCGGTTTATAAGTTTAAATGTTTATATGATGGAAAATATAAAGAAATACTGTACTGAAAATTTGTAGAAAATCAAAGTGTATTCCTCAATGAACTCTGTATATACTTTTTATCCTCCCTGAACCAGCAGAAGGTCCTCAGGTCTCCGTCTCAAAAATGACACAACCTCTTCAATAACTATGGTGGACTGTATAAGTGCAGATTTCCTTACATGCTCAAGAATTCGTACCTTATCCTTGAGGATTGTTCTTATGATAGAACACTTAATCTGTGATAGTTTCATCTTTCTCAAACATAAAATACGTCTAGCACTTCTCAGACATACTAAACGGGACAAAATTAAGAAGAAAAGCCCGTTAGCTTAGGGAAACAACAGACCTATAGCTAGGGAGGAAGCAGTGTTCCTTGGCGGTAAGTGAAGGTGTAGTGCACAGCTCCACAGACAACGAGTGTGCGCAATGGCTGATGAGCGAGTTAACATGTACCACAATGTATGAGTAATGTAGTGAGTGAAACAGTCACAGTAGTGCTGACAAAACACAGCATAAATGTATCTTTAAAAGCATACCAATAATCTTACCATAATATCATTGAAACTGTTTATTTGATTAATAGAGAACCTCACTTCACAAAAACAACAGGCCCATAGCTGGGAAGAAATCAGTGTTATATGGGAAAGCTGGAAGCAAAAAGGGATGTGCAATAAACATTACTTGCATTAACTTTCTGTTCTTCCAGGAGTCACATTGTGATAAAAGTGGCTGTAATAAAGATTTCGAGGGTTTGTTGATGACCTGCCACTAGTGGGACTACCAGCAGACAGTGTATCATTTTGTTTACCAAACAAGCTTAGCCATGCAGTTGAGGAAATTGTTACATTCATACCATAATATAAGTAATATACTGGCAGTTTCATATACACTAGTAATCCAGGGGTCTGTTTCTTCAACTAATGCATTAGGGTGTCAGGTTTGCTGAAATAAACTTGCCACCCTCATGATAAATCTTGGATCTGGGCCCATGGCATACTGTATATAAATATTTCAGTGGATACAATTTGCTTATAATTGTATATCTTGGGTTGACAGTTACTTGAGTATATATGATACTTTTATGATTCATAAGAGGAAGTGATTGTTCATAAGTTGGATGGGGAAATTATTATTTTTTGAGCTCATTCATAAGTATGGGTATTGTGTTGGACGTTCATAAATTGGGGACTCCCAGTACAGTAAAACTGTGGTGAGCTTCCAATATGAATAAATATTCATGCTATCACACCCTCCTTATGCTATAATGCATACGTTTCAATATGCACATTATGATTTTCCATTAATATCTGATATACTGTTTATATAGTCTATTTCTTTCATTCATGTTCATTGTTCTTGCAAGAGCTAGATAGTCTAAAGGCCTGTCCAGATCAACGGGTGTGTCTGCCGGGCAGCGTGGTTGGCGGGCAAATTCTGCCAGGTCTGCCCGTGAATGTTGTCCACAGGGTTGAAGCTCGAACCATTGTGCACTGCCTGGTGATTTCGTTCATCAGGCGCTCGGGCAATTTGACAGTTTGCCCGTTAAATGTGCCCATTAACAGGCATGTCCGCCAATCAGGCCCGCTCGTCTGGAGAGGCCATTAAGAACAGATAACCGAACCTCACAGGAAAAGAAATCGTCACTTTGCTCTTTTGTCTGTTACTTCTTTCAGAAACTAATACAGAAGGGAAGGATTTCCAGCCTCTCTTAGTTACCTTCTCTGAACTGCATGGGGTACCTAGGCAGTACTGTTTCTCCCCAGTCCCCAGAGATAACTATTAATATACATATATAGAGGGTTCCAGGGTTATGAATAAGTTAGGTTCCTGAAAACATTGAACAAGTATGAAAATAATTTCATTCATGATTAGTATTTCCCTCATTATCGAGGTACCACCATAACGACAAGGAAAGGCTGCATTTGCTCACATCCATTCTCACTAGCTTTTGTGTAATGCATCAAAAATATATATATTTCTAAAATTGCTTGTATTTATGGCCAAAGGATATTCAGGAAAACCTTCCTTTATCAAGTATAAATTATATCTCAACAGAGTGCTGTAGAAAGGACTTTTGTTCTCGGGAAGTTGGAGGCAGATAGTCAGCCCTCGGTTGAGACCTGCCTGAGACTCTCTGAGAGACTGCCCCATGACAGACTGTTATAGGACTTTTAAAAAAGGTTGGAATCGAGAGTATAAGGTGCTATCTGTGACTTTTTATGGTAAGTCAGCAAAGTTAAGGGTGAGCGAGTTATGAAAAATTAGCTTGCCTGGTACATCAAGAGGCCACATGGCAGCTGGGGTGCTCTACACCCATTCTGTTTAGAAAATCAGCAGGTTTGGTGATGAAAGAAAACTGAAGCAATTAACTCATATTGAATAGTGTGAGAGTTTATATAGCTTTCTTGGGGAATATTGTTTAATATTCAAGGTGGTCTCCACAGTTAGACTTCGTCCTTCCTCAAGCATAGCACAAGTCATTTATAACTGCTGACTCTTGCAGTTCGTTTATCTATCACTTTTGGACTTGGCTAGAATATATATATGTATATTGCAAGAGGTCACAGTGGTGTGCATGATCTAGTATATGTGGGAAATCCACAGGAAACTGAAATACAATAAGTTCCCAAGTGCACTTTCGTGTAATGATCACATCATCAGGGGAGATACAAAAATGAGATATAGAACAGTCAAGTTGATATACAAAGATATCAAATGCCTTGTTTAGTCATGTTAAAAATTATGATCATTTTATCGATTGGAGTAATGCCATCTCAGTTATTAACTCTAACTCCTTTATTAGGAGTAATATCATTGAATCTTCTATTATTAAATACACAAAGAATTGTAACATTGATGTTAGTGAAGGTCTATACAAATTGGATAGCTTTATTGTAGATAAAGTTTGTAAACAGTTCTCTTTCTTGCCACATAATAAATTTTATTATACTAATGTTGCCAGACTTAAACGCACCCAACCTCCATTCGGGTAGCCATTGTTTGCCAATATGGCATCCGAGCTATGTCTCTTCCTTGTATATCAACTAACTGTTATATTTCTCTCTCTTGTATCTCCCTTGATGATGTGGTCATTACATTTAAGTGTGCTCGGGAAATGAGTTTCATTTCCCCGTGGATCAGAAGGAATTTAGTAGATCACGCGCTCAATTGTGATCTTTTCCAGATATATATATAGATGTGTATATATATCTTAACTTTCTTTCATGCTTGATTGCCATTTCCTGTGTTTGCGAGGTAGCGCCAGGAACAGAAAAAAAAAGGCCACATCTACTAGAGCTCCCTATCCACAACCAAGTCCCACAGACCTTTCCATGATTTACCCAGGATACTTCACATCCCCTGGTTCAGTCCATTGACAGCATGTCAACATCAGTATACCACATTGATCCACTTCATTCTATCCCTGCATTCCCTTCACCCTCCTGCATACTCATGCTCCAATCACTCAAAATTCTTTTTCCCTCTATCCTTCTATCTCCAATTTGGTCTCCCCATTCTCCTTGTTCCCTCCACTTCCAACATTCACATCCTCTTTTTCAATGTTTCCTTGTTCACTGTCTCCATGTGTTCAAATCATTTCAATATGTTGAAAAATATTTCAAAATTGAAGAAACCCATGCATACTCAAATTTGCTTCATCAAAATTTGTGTAAGATATTTACTTACATATCTTCATCCTATTCCTAATTCTGCAGAAATGATTCTCTACTTGTTTTTTTCCTGGATACACAGTACTGTACTGTTATTACCATGTCATTTACTCGTAACTACTTGGCAACTGATTTGACTTTACATGAACTCCAAATATTTAGATTTAGATATTGATTTAAACAGTATAAATTGAGGAAAAAAATTTAAAACAGCTTTACAGTGTAGTGCAGTAGTTCCTAGTCTTGAAGTTTATACAGGATACATAAAACTAAAGTAATAGCAGAAATTTTCTGAACCAGCTCACCTTTTCCTACCTCAATAAGGAAGTGTTAGAGACATGAGAAATGAGCCTGAGGAAAAATTGTTGCTTGGCCTCTCTCTGTTCCCACATCTAAAAAATGATAATTGGAGGGAACAATTTCCAGCATCATCCTCCTGCACCTTTAGATCACCATTTATAGCTTGCAGGATATATATGAGTACTGTTACTTCCTCACCAGCTCAAGGGAAATCACACTACTTTGAAGCAAAAAATTATGATGCCAGTCTCACTTGCTAATGAAGCAACAAGCAAAAAAATCTGAGATCCACAGTTCAATTTATCATGTGTTTGGATGGCATTAAAATAAACACTGATTTCTTAATAGATATAATCTATCAACAGCATTCTACAAGAATAAGAAAAATTATCATTTTAGCAGTATATCTATATTCAGTTTACCCAGTGATTATAAAAGGTGTTAATTATAACCATTAAAGAGGTACATTTCATCAGATTAAATTTTCGAACTCTTTTTATCATCACACAGACTATGAATTTCAGCTTTTGTTGATTATATAGCTGACAGACAAAGAAAACAGAGTACATTATAAGAGACAAGGAGTTATTTATTTAGAAATAGGAAAGCAACAACTGGTAACAACACTAGACTGGATTTTCTATAAACTCTTTGGTACATTACATGAGTGCTGAAGAAAAATTTATGGTTAAGACAGATCGATATGAAATATACAGCAGATACATAAATTCATGAGTCTTGAGAAATATTTTTAACACCATATATACCCTAGACATAAGAAGAAACTCAGGAAGAGTTTAACTGTAACTATTGCTGGGATATTTAAATACACAGTGAAAGCTGTTTGTCAGCCACTGTTGCATATAGGTAGTGGGAACATAAGTTAATTTTAGCTATGCATTGTCCATGTTCAGTCATATTACAAAGGGCCATGGCCATTTAGTCTTGTGCTATAATGAAGAAACAAAAATCTTTCAAAATGGCTTTACATCATCTCTGACAACCAAACAAACACAAGCATAATTAGCTGAAATATAATTAAATATATTAAGTCTGCCACAATAATAAGATGGCAACCCTTGATAAGATGGGTTAACCCAAGATCATGATGCACCCTTAAGTATATTGTGCTGAACAACACAGTGTCAAACTTACGTACTCTTGGAATGCAAAATGTTTCCCTGTACTGTGGTGAACTTTTCAATATCATTCACTTTTGTATATCAAGATGTATTTTGTTAATTTCCAGTGAAATTAAATTCCAATACTGTATTATTCATCTCACTTTTTTTCTAAACCTTTGAATTTTGTTTCCAGTCTCTTAGAGTAAGCATCTAGTTTATATGCAGCAGCTTCCAACTTTGTAACACTGTCTTCAATCTGATCAATCTGTTCAAGGTATGGTTGTAATGCTAAGTATTTCTCGTTTAGATCTTTGAGAGCCCTACTTACACTGCCACCAATCTGACGCATATCTGCATATTTGGTAATGGTAGCCCTGTTCATTTGCTCCAGCAGAGAATAATCCTCCAGGACTGCTGACAGTTCACCCTGTATGGGAAAAGAATTAAGCTGTATGTCTATCTATTATCTGTGTGTCTCCATTTTTAAATGGGGTTCATCAGGTGCATGTAGCCTTCCAGCTCATTCATACACATCCTCAACTCAGATTTACTGTTTTGATGTGAAACTTGACCTTCCACATCAATATAAAAATTTCTTCCTTGTTTCACCATGTAAAAACAAGTCCTTATTCAAACTTCCATCTTTAAACACATAATTATTCCATCACATCTAATATTAAATAATTCCTCTGGAATCTTCATCCAACATATCTCAGGCTCTACTCAATTCTTTCACTTCATCTATCCATATCTCTGGTTTTTCACTCCTTGTTCCATCAGCTATACTACTATATATCTTAATCCACTTACTATCTACCTTATGTTTAACACAACCAAATTTTGGAAAGATTTCACTTATACACTTCTCACTTCTAATGATTCTTTCAAGCCACATATCTTTCTCACATGTTTTTTCACTACCTTCTCTATCCTCCATATGACAATTATATCACATGAGTTATTGTATCTCTATTGCTCTTCTGTTTAATTTACCCTTACTTATACAAATTATGATTTTGCACTCAACCTCTGAGCTAGAGCAAGTATTCTATCATGCAAGGTCCTTGCATAATCATTGCAACTCTTCAATCTTGTCTTCAGAATTCCCCAATTTTTCAACTTTCTTGACTACTTTCAACTAAAGGTATCCCAATGCCATCTATACTTACAACTTCTACTTCTTTGCCAACATTGCGTCCAAGATCCCATCTATTTCAAAAGCTACAATTTTAATTTCACTTGTATTTCCTTTCTGTACCCTCTCCCTACAGTGACTCTAGTCTAGTCAGATGATGAATGTAGTCACACCTTGTGCACCTCACCACATCCAATCTAATATTGCTCACTTTATTGTTGTCATTTCAGAATATATATGGCATGTACATTTGGATGTTCACGTATACCTGCACATTTATTCCACATGCACACTACCTGTCTGGTTATATGACCTTTGGTGTCTCCATTTATCTATTTCTATTCGTTCTTCCAAATTTCATTTTCTACACACCCATGTCATCTCAACAATCCATCCTCCAAAGAAAGACTTTAAAGTGAAATGACTATAATTAGTCCCCATATATAAGAAAAAGGAAAAATATAAAACAAACCTGTAGATAATTAGAAGTGTGAGAAAACATTAATGAAGCCAGATGACTAAGATTTGGATCATGAGGGTCAAGAGCTTCAAAACTGCTTGTACTGGTGGACAATGTTGGACCATGTTTTGGTGACCCAAAGTCACTCAGTCTTTCTTCATCATCCATAAGTCCTCTTGGAAGTGCTTCCTGCTGTGGTCGATTATTAGGAGGAGGTGGCGCCATTTCTCCCTCTTTGTTGTTAACATCCATTTTCTTTCACAGATAAGTTTAGGATTCCTGTCCTGCAGCAAAAATATATATACATACATCTGAAACTACACTCTCCAGAAAAACTTATGTCATCCTACCCTGCTTATGTTCTAGATATAGCCCATCACTACAAAGCTACTAATATCATTTCAAGATATCACAGGAAACCTTCATGCACACAATGCAACTACCACAAAGAAGACACCGCACATAGCTGCATACACACCACAACTTTTTTTGTATGACCTGTGGTCTTGACAAGTAAACATGGCCAGAACCATCCTACACTCTCCATATCAGGATTGCTGGTCTTACTTCCTGTCTCATCAAAATGGGACTACCGGGCTAGTCCTGCCATCATCTTACAAGCATCACACACCGAAACATACCTTGCTTATTATTATTACTTTTTTCACATAAGTTCTATTGTCAATGCCTATTCCTAGGTAAAAGGTAAACTTCAGCGTGGGTTGCTAATTTTTATTTCATTACTTTAAGGAGCAACTGTCCTCTGGTGTGATAGCAGCAATTCGGCCCCAGTTGGGTGTACATGGATCTTCTCTGCTCGTAAGTGCTGTATGTTACCAATTCATTTATGAACCTTAATTGTTTCAAATTTCAAGACTATCACTAGTTGCTTATGATTACTGGAGGTTGGTTAGTTGTTTAGGATTGACGCCTATGAAGTGCCAGGGTCATTTAGACCGTCAAGTAATAACCATCCCTCAGAGAATCTTAAGCACCTTTCTCAGGTTTTTAAGATTACTTTAAGACCAGACCCTTTCAGTATGTATATGGTCTATAATTATGGCTATCGTACCTGCCAGAGTAGCAGCAGCTGACAGTGTTTGTAAACAATCGATCGTCCCCCTACGGGTATACGTTCTTATGTAATGTGACATATATTTTTCAAGAAAAATGTACTAAGCTCTGATAATTTATCTATATAAGGTAATAAAACTAGGGGCTATTTTTATAGTAAAACTGCGCATTAGTTGTCGATGTAAAAAAAAAGATACAAAGTGAGTTTTCTGCTGTATTTATAGTCAACAACGATCAGCTGTTCGCTTAGGCCATTGAGGCCGGTGGCAATAGTCCGTGTCTATTGAGTTACGCTTATTTGGGTTTAACATCCTTTAACTCTTTGATAATTAGGTATGTTGCTCTTTTCCTATTCATTTAGTATTTAAACTGAACAATATGAATGAGTTACTTGATGTCTAAGAATGTTAACGATTTAAATGGGCTTTAGAGTGGAGCCTTCATATGATTTATGTAACACATTGACAATAAGATTGCTTAACTACATATTTCGGTAAAGAGTTACTGATTGATCTCTAGTAAGGTAATACATATTCTACTTAAAAAGGAATGGATTAGGAAGAAACGCATATTGATTATGTCTAAAATTGTATGGAAATGATGGAAGATGTGTGATTTGACGTATTATTCTTTGTCCAACAGTAATATGAGTGAGTGTTAGGATGACAGTGATCAGATAAAATGGGTAATTCTTTAGTGCAATGTTGCCAAAGAAGACCACATTTCTCAGGTTATCCGGAGCAAAAAATGATGTTCTCACTAGTCCCTTTTTCATATCTAACTATAATCTCCACTCGCGTTTCCGTTTCAAAGGTGGTGTTTG
>JAUUDW010249209.1:0-13979 GCA_032361385.1 Panulirus guttatus | reverse complement strand
AGGAGGAGGAGGAGGAGGAGGTCCGCCGTTTGAGGATGTGATGGGGTAAGGGGGGAACGGAAGATGGTAAGATGAGGAGGGAAATGTGGGCGGCAGCGGTAAACCGGAGGAGGAAGATGGAAAAGACAAGAAATGTGTGGCTCGCTACGTTGGGGAGAAATAGAAGCGAGGTGGAGGGGGTGGAGAAGGAGGTAAGGATGGGGAGGAGGAAACTGACGAAATGAAAAAATGAAGGAATGATGATGAAAGAAGAGGACAGGGGAAGAAGCGGTAATGAAAAGGGGAAGAAAAGGTAAAGAAAGGCGGTTGGGTGAAAAGGGAGAATGAGTGGGGAGAGGGGCGGCTCCACACACACGTGTGTTTCAGGTTAATTAATCACTGTCTTGGAGG
Organism: Panulirus guttatus; assembly: GCA_032361385.1. Lineage (NCBI taxonomy): Eukaryota > Metazoa > Arthropoda > Malacostraca > Decapoda > Palinuridae > Panulirus > Panulirus guttatus. Next base: position 13,589 of record JAUUDW010249209.1, on the reverse strand, counting down.
AGGAGGAGATAGCGGCAGGGACCTGAGTCCCTGGCGGACCACCAGTGACGGTCGCTGCTGGAGGAGGAACCCCCAGCCGCCTTAACACACCAGACATCACCAAACTTGTTACGTAAATTGTCATCATGGCCAACTCAGTCCTTATATCCTAAAAGGACTAATATGTGAATAACCAGGTAATTTGCTTACCATCTTACATGAAGATACACTGCTTGTATATACCGATAGCGCCTTGGGAAAAACGGTAAGGACGGAGCTGCCTATGCTATCAACAGCAATAACAACCTTATTCACTCTCACAAAGAAAAACTTAGTCCCTATAGTCCAGCTCCACCCACTGCGAGCTCTATAGTATTCTCGTGGCGGAGACATACTGTAATCCTTTCTGGCTCCAAACCAGCTACTGCAACACTCTCTGGAAGGGGCGCTCTGCAGGAAACTGTTCCATCAATCATTGACTCCTCTCTGCTTCTACGAGTCGATAGCAGTGGCGTACTCATCTAATTCTACACATACCTTCACATGTCGAACATGAGCGTCATGACCACGTAGAAAATCCCGCGAAACATGCGTGTTTGCCCTCAGCACACCCCCAAACACATACACACACACACACACACACACACACACACACACACACACTAGGCCTGGTCAGTATAAAGGCACAGTCCGCACTGACCAAATTGTATTTCCTCGCGAGAGAGTAAACCTCTTGTAGCATTGTACATTAAGATCATTTTACGCTAAAGAAACATCGATATGGAAGGCATCGCACCAATACCAGACACTGCGATATAACCGCCAGAATGCGCTAAGAATACAGGCACGTGGCAAATCGCGAGAAACCATGATCCTGAGCTTTCTAAGCACCCAATCTGGTCTGCTACCGATGAACATAAATGAACACTTTATTAGTAAACATCCCATAATCAGTCAGTTCAGACCTCAGGCTTACTGTTTCGACAAATCCGTGATTACTGATAGTAATATCCTTACGACATCATGACACCATATCCAAATATCATCATGTCCTGAGCTACGTAAATACCTGGTGTAATCATGCTCAGTACAAACACGTTCTGTAACGTGTTAACAACATGCCTAGTGCCACTATATTCTGTACCTGAATGTCAAACGACTAAGACCATGTAACGTATCTTTGACCTTTCATACTGCTATCAATGCTGAAGACTGCATGCTACACCGTATCCTGTTTCAAATGCATAACTCAGCGTATATGTAATCTGTCTGTATACATACTGTAATGTTAACAAGATGTTATATATGTATGACATTCTAAACTTGCTCTGTATTACAACAATGGTGTTATTATGATGTTATGTATCTGATGCATCTTAGACCACCCCCCTCCCCCTTTGACGGGATTGGGGGGGGGGTCCTTTGAGTCACCCTCCTGTGTCCATGTACTGTACCCACTTTAAGCTCTGTACCTGCCTCCACCTATCCGTACACATGTGTCCTACACATATTCTCACTGAAAAACTCTGTTATGTAAATCATGACAATGAATATTATAAAACTAAACGCCACACACTGCTGAGGGTCAACAGTAACTGGCAGTGTTGCAAAAACCCTCTTCTCTTAAACACACACACACACACCGATGGCGATGATAGGGGTCATAAAGGTTGACACCAATGCATCCCCCCCCCCCAACCCTCAACGGGGAAGAGGGGCTCCTGATAGGTAAGGAGCAGGTGGTAGCGGTCCAAGCAACACCCTGGCGACGAAGATACACTCATAAGAGGAAGAACCGATGATGGTGCTTTTTTTTTTATGTTGAAGGCTCCACTCACGGACAAAGGTCCACATCAAGACCGGGCCCTAATTGAAATATAAAGAGAAATGAGAAAGGGGAAAAAACAGACAGGGAAAGTATTTACAGATTTTTGAGAGTGAAAAACATGTCCCTTGAAATGAGCCAGATCATAGTTATTGGGAAAGACATGAGAAGGTAGAGAGTTCCAAAGCTTCGACATGTAGGGAAAGAAGCAGTTATCAAGTAAGCCTTGTTTCCATAGCTCCAACAGTATCAGGGTCAGTTTTCCTTTTATGATCCTTGAATTCTAGCTCTTTGCTATTAGCTTTTAAGCCATCAACATTTGAATACATAACTTTCAGTCAGACATTCCTGCCCTCTCTACAATGGCGGCAGGGCTGCTTTGTCCTCTTGCCTCATTGGCATCTCCAGTTTTTTGCCTGCTGACCATATTTTTTCCTTCTTTCTTTCTTTCCCTTTTGTTTATCATTTTTGATGAATACCTCACTGAATTCCACCTTTTCTTTAATTTATTCTTAGCTTTCCTAAGTAGCTCCTTGCTAGATGACTTTCAGGCAGATGTAACCACAACTGGACACAAAATTAAGTCTTGATTATAACGACCAATTTGTCTTTCTTTTATCACTTAAATTGAATTTGGCAATTCTATAGCCTCCAGTAATTTTTTTATGAGCATTTCCATTTTTCTTTCTATTTGGTTTGTGATCATCTTTCAAGCCAAAAATAAATCTGTGATTTATGACAGTCAACCTCCTGCTTTACTAACCTGTATAATTTTGGTGTCACCCACTTTTCAGCTAGATCTTTCAGTGTTATTTGTAAGCATTTGGTCTCTGGCTGTCTCCAGAATCTCTCTTTTAGCTGACAATCACTGGTCCAGTATGCTTTGTACTTATCTAAAACTTTCATCGTCTAGGCCACAGACTTCCTTGTTTGCTACATTTCTATCATTGCATGGTATTCTTTCTACTGTTTTACTTATTTTCCTGTTTACCTCTCTTTGTACAACCCTTGGTTAGATGTTCTTCTACATCAGTCCTCAAGCTCTGTATCTGTTGATCATCTGCAGAAATCATTATTTCTTTACCTTCCTGCCTTTGTTCTCAACTGTTCTCAAGAGATTCTGTATGTTTTAGTCCATTTCTTTAGCTGAACAGCTGCTGACATTGCTCCTTCTGCACTTCCCTACCTACTATTGTTAGTAGATTCTTTATGTGCTTTAGTTTTTTCTCTAACTCAACAACCTTTAGGACATGTAGAAAAGACCCATTAGACCATATTTTGTTTTTCATGGATTCATGTTACCATATTTTGTTTTTCATGGATTCATGTTCTTGACTCTGATTATGAACCTTTGATTTTTGTTTGTACCAAATGACTAATTTTTCAGATCCCTAAGTTTCTCTTACATCTCATGACACCCTTCATGAGCCTAGAATTGATTTCTCAGTTTCTTTAACTCCTTCTTTAGTGGTGTTAATTTCTGGTCTTGCTTTTTAACAGTTCCCCATAATGTCTCTAAGCATTTCTTCTCTTGTGGTTCCTCTTTCATCTCTAATTCTTGTGTCTTTCTTATGGATCTTGTTATGACTAACTAGGATTGGTGCTTTCCCTTATTTGGGTCCATACCAAACTGTAGTCAAATTTTGAAATACAAACTTTAATACAGTATGTGATCAGAGGGATGTAGATATATATGTTCAGTATGATATAAGCTGAAAAATGAAGATGTCTTGTGTTGTATATATCATGTAAGTCAGTGATGACACCATTTCTTGTCTACCAAAACTGAGCCTGTGTTTTCTATTTCTTTTGTAAGCTGTGTGTGGTGTTTTCAAGATGCGTTGTATCACATGTCAGTTGTATGTGGTAGCTCCTCTGTGTTTTAGTTATTAAGGAACTTGCAACCTTCTTGACAGATGGATTTCCTGGATTGTAGCAGATGTTGGTCTTGAGCTCATACGTTATTGTTCTTAGAGTACATCTTTAGCTTGAGTTGGTGTTTGTGTTCTGTGGATTATCAAGTAAAAATTGTCGAGTAAAATACAGTGTACCAATTTATGTCTCATAAGCTGAGTGCATTTGCTTACACTGAAAGATATCATGTTCTGTTTTTGCAAAGCTGTTAGTGTTGATATAAGTTTTATAGAATGTTACAAGGAATAGGCTGATCATGGTGCTGACGTGTTGAAGAATCTATTATTGATTAGCTGTCGATTCTAGTGTGGGTTTGAACATAGAATTGTTTTTATAAAAGACATTTTGATTGATTAATGGAGAAAACCATAAAATAATTCTGGTTTTGTATCTCTTGATACATATCCAAGCAGCATAAAAGCAGCAGCTGTGATTTCCAGGATTTTACTAGGTTGATTTCTTGTATCATCTAGTGCTATTGTCAACAAAAATATTTAAGAAAAATAGGTAATGGGTTATTTATTAGTGCTTATCTTGTGGGTAAATTGTGAAATGAATGCCTTTTCCACAGCATCAGTAAGTTGTTTCAGATGATCCTCGCCCTTAACCATTTCATAGATGTTATCCTTATATGAGCTTTAGATGGCTGGGTGGATTTTTGACTTAGCTAAACAATAAATGACATCACTGCTAGTCAGCAAAAATGTTTAGACTCTTATGAAGGACACCAGTTGTCTTTACATCAATTTACATCTTATTCAAGATATACAATCATCCAGTAAGATAAAGAACATTGGGTTAGACCTTCACATCTTTTTCAACAACCAGAGGTCACCATAATGTATGAACTTAGTCACTGAGGCTACCACTTTTATGTCCATTTTCCTTTACTAAATTTCACCTCCTATCTACTCCTTTTAAATTTCTAGAGATGCCCTTATAGTTACAGAATTAGATTTTAAACAAACTTGTGACTGATCTTCAGATTTCCCTTTGACAAAACATAAGGAGTTTAGAAATACCCTAGGTGAGTTGTCCAGTATAATTGAAACAAAGAAAGGTTTTATTTATTTGGTGACTATAAGAACATGTATTCTGTCTTGTGTCTTACTGTTACCATTTTCAATTTTTTCAATGTTTTGTGTTGTTACAGGTCACTTTTCTACTGTTGAAAGTTTGAGAACTAAAAGTTTTTGCTCAACTTCAGGTCAGTTTTACGTAATTAGTGACGTACTCACCAACACTTCTCCAAGAAACCTAGCTCCACGAACCTGTGAGAGTGTCATGAACCCCAGGTTAGGAGGTGCCACACGTGAGGAAAAACGCAGAGTCACACACAAGGAAGTAGAGCGCAGGAGACGAGACAAAATAAATACCTGGATATGTCGTTTAGCCAAGATTATACCAGACTGTCCTGAAGCCCACTCCAAGAATGCTCAGGTACTTAAAAACTTTTGTCACTTTTTTATGTGCTTAATAGCAGATATATGAACCTTAATGGTGTGCAAAGTAAAGTCTTCAATTCTCTGAGTGTTGAAACATAGGCTTTGCATGTTCTGAAAGTGGTCCATTGGCTCTGTATGACTGGCTGCACCATTTTCACAGACTTAAACAAGGCTTGTATTCCTCCCCTAACCATCTTCTCCCCCAGATACACTCCCCAGTTACAGAACCTGTCCAACACACCCAGTACCTATTTGTGTGGAGATATAACTCCCACTATCCTGCATGTCTCCACATTCGCACTTAAGATCCTTTTGGTGAAATACTTATAAACTAACTTCTTTCTTGCAGCTTCCTCAGCTTATACAACCAGCCAACCAAACTTCCAACCCTTGACCTCCTGTAGCCAGTCCCATATGATTTTACCCTTTTTGTCCCAGCACAGTACACAAGGACCACCTGAAGCTCACTACACAAATTCTTCCATGACCACTTACCCATTCTTATTACACTTCAAATATTCCACACAACTCTCACAGCCACCAAGAAACATACACAAACTATAGGAGGGTAGATTTGTCAGCATTCACACAGTACATAGAATCCAAGTTTCAAAACTTCACCCTTGATAACTTCTCATCCCTTTACCATGCCATCACATCCTTCATGAGCACCACTAACTCATCCCTATACCAAGCCATCTCACACTTCATCATGACCACTAACCAAGCCATCTAAAAATACATACCACAAATGTAAAGGGAGTCATAAGTGATGTTATACACTGGATATTCAGTTAAGGATGCCAGATTTTGGGAGTTTAATAGGTCTTGTGGGTGGAGTTTACCAAATTCAGATCGAATGCCCAGGATTGTTGCCAACATCAGTGAATATTTTTATTGTAATTACAGGTTACTTGTTAAACCACTACCTTTGGAACCTTGATCATGCTGGATAATTAGTTTTACCAATAAAATATGGTTTTTATAATCATATTGGAAAAAGTATTAATGTAACAGAAATAAGAAACTTCAATTAAAGACAAGAGAATTGTTGAATAGCATTAAACAAAAGAGCATAGCCTAGGGGAATCCATCCCTTGAAAACTGTGTGCAAATCAAATGTGTGATTATCAAACCGATTAGTACACTGTCAGTGGGGTTGTGCTCCATACAGGTGGATAATCTGAGTATTTTCAAGTCCTCTCTGGAAGAAATCCATGATCATGCTGCCCTAGGGCTGTGGTGGTTGAGGAGACTTAAGTCACATCACGCCAGCCTGCCTGTTGTGCTGCTGCTGAGTTTCAGCATGTTATGATAAAAACATTCTTTTTCCTTCCATTCTCATCCTGCACAAGAATTAGGCATCTAAAGCAAATGGTCTGGAAGCTTTAAGAAGTGAGAGATAGTAAAATATATAAAAAGAGTGAAATAGTGACCAACAGTCATGTGATTGGATATGTACCATCTTATGGTAACCAGTTGTGATAATTGTCTTGACTACCAACAGTCTTCCACCTCAGACTACTTTTTCTATCATTCCTTAATTCAATGCTAAAAATAAGTTTGGTCAGCTGAAACACATATTCATGTACATTAATGTTTCCACATAAGTATTCATTCCCTCATTACTCACTCATATCACTCTTTCACATGGTATGAGTTACATCCAAATAAACCCACAGGAAACAGAGAGAAGCCAAGGTTTTGTCTGTTTCTCAAGACACCTTCAAGGCAACTTCAGTTGCCCTAAAGATGTATTAAGAAATACACAAAAGCTTGGCATCTCTGTCTTTTTGTTTCCTTTGGATTTATTTGTATCTTATCTCCATGGTACCTTTGTGGTTATTTCATTTGGTATGAATCACATGTATTTATACATATGACTTACACAGGGATAGACTCACTCTCATCTATCACCAGTTGCATAAATGAGTATAGCAGGATAAGAAAAGAGGAATTGAAAAGAATATTGAGAATAAGGCAGATGAAAATAAAAATCTTTTCATAAATTCATCAGAAGAAGATTGTCAGTTAAAGAGCATCTAATCAGGTTAAGGGATTCTGGGGGAAAATAATAGAAAAAGATGTAAAGATATGTGAGAAAATGAGTAACAAGTTCAAACGTGTTTTCACAGCAGAAGACACTATAGTCTTATTGCTAATTGGATAGGATGGGTAGGAGGCTTCAGAAAATGATAAGATATCTAGAAAATATATAAACAAAATACTAAAGGGTCTTGGCCCATACAAAGCTCATGGTCCTTATGAAATTTCACTGTATGTGCTGAAGATGTGTTTCTACACATAAGACAGACCTTTTGAAATACTGTTCAAGATGTTGCAAGATAAACCCAAAGGGCAAACATCATACCTATCTATAAGACAGAAGACTGGAAAGAGGCATTGAGCTACAGACCAGTCTCCTTGATAAGTGTAGCCTATAAGGTACTGGAAAAGTTAATCTGAAAGCAATTGGATGACTTTCTGCATAGGAGAAATAACATAAGTGAGAGGCAACACAGTTTTAGGGGAAGGAGGTCACATGCAATGAACCTCTTAGGTTCCTATGAGAGGGACTGTCATGCATGGGAGGCTGATGAAGAAGCTGGAATACCAGGCAAGAATAAGGTTGAGACTCCTCCAATGGATAGATTATCCTAGTTGAAGGGAAAAAAGGATGCATGTTAGTGGAACCATCTCTAAATGGGTTGTCACCTGTGGAGTGCCCTTAGGTTCTGTTTTGGGACTGTTACTCATTTTGATCTATGTAAATGACTTACCTGAGTATGGCACCGGTACTTTTGTTTCTCTTTGATAATTTTCATATCTCTTTTCACAAAAATAAATTCAGAAACGATACTTCATTGTATATACGTCATTGTAGGTTGTATGTTAACACTCACTTGTTCACTTTAGCTTAAACCACTTTGATCCAGAAGTTGCCTTGGCAAACGTAAATTCTCTCTATATTTCATGGTCTTTGCAGAGTCAACATAGGACTTCACTAGCTTTTCCCTCTTTTTTTTTATCATAATGCAACATGCTGCTGCTTTGTCTCATGTTTATCAAGTTGCAAACAAATCTCAATTTTTGTTTATATGTGAGCCAGACATATTTCCTTCTACAACTGGCTTTAACCTTAGGATCTATCATAGACATTCTGCAGTTTATTAACATATATAATATTATGATTAAGAGGCTAAATCATAGAAAAAACTGGCACCGTACCCAACTTCAAGTGTCCATGATACATACCATGTCATGATTTGTGCACAAACTGATCTAACTCACAGCATCAGAGATCTATCCACTCAAACTGAAATCTGATCTACTGCTTACATTGTATTTAGAATAGAAGCGGAATGGGGATTTTGAAAAAAGATGTTTTATTTAGGGTGCCATTGTAACAAGTTCCGGATAAAGAAGAATTTACGGAATTTGCTTTTATACGGGGATCCAGTTTTTGGGTGAGAGTGGCTAACATTGGGAAAGTTAACTGTAGCAAAATTTTACTATATAAAGTGCAGTTCTGTCATGGCAAAAGAAAATAAAGTTTTACTGTAACCAAAAGGCAAGACTGACAGAGTCAGTCAAAAATTTAAATTCTCCTCATGACTGAGGCTTGTACACCTCTTTACTGCAACTGGAATTACTTTGGGGGATCAATTTAAGACCATTATTGCTGTCTGAACCAAGAAAGAAAATAAAAATACAGGTTTTAAAGAAGGCAGAGAAATGTGACTGGAAAGCTAGGAAAACTCCAACAAAGTCAAGTTTTTGTTTGTTATTTGACTACAGTTACGTCTGGACTTAAATAAGAGAGTTTTCCAAGGCAAGAGGTAGAGATGTAAGAGGAACCACAGGAGAACAAACCATCAGAGATGTAATAGGAAATTGTTTAAAAGCAAGGCCAAAAGTTAACTCAAGTAGAGATGAAGCTAAAGAGATTGAGGAATCAATTCAAGAATCTTGAAGGGTGTCATGAGATGAGAAAGGAACTTAGGGATATGAGAAATATGGTCATTGATTATCAAAAAAAAATGTTTAATGGATGGGATTCAGGTACATAATCAGAGGAAAGGTGAATCTATAAAGAAGCAAGTAATGTCTGATGAGTCTTTTCTTGAGCAGCAGAAGGAGCAATTTCTGCAGATGTTGACTTAGAAGAAAGGACTAAAATGCATACAAAATATCATGAAAGTAGTGTGCAGGGAGTTGCAGATGGAGCAATTTCTGTAGCTAATCAGCAGTTCTAGAGTATAAGATTGATGTAGATGAACATAGACCTGGGGTCACACAGACAGAGGTATACAGGAAAGTAAGGGAAGAAGCAGTAGAAAAAAATAGTATACACTGTAGAGTTGGAGGAATCAAGGAACCTACAAACATTTATGAGGCCCTCTTTAATTTTTACTGTCTTATAACATTTTTCTTTCACTTGAGATGGCCTTGAGTGGGACATGTTATATTACCGTACCATGTCAGTCACTATTTAAAGAAAAAAACTTTAGTTGATGAAAGGGATAGAAAAGTACATAGCATACAGGACCAGTGCTTGTCAGCAAAATTTCAGTTTTAGAGAAAGCCAGAGACACAGAGGTTGATAATTCAACACTGAAGGGTCTAGCTTAAAAATCAGTGGCACAAAATTATAAAGTTTATTAAATCAGGTTGATAGACATAAATCACTGATTATTTTAGGTTTGAAAGTTGATTTTACACTAGATAAAGAAAGGGAAAGGAGAAAAAAAATGCTTATTAACCCATTTACTGCAGGATGTTGCAACATCAACACCTAAGATAACTTGTTTTGACTGTGGGTTGTAACTGTAGCAAAACCCTCTTAAAATTTGCACCTGAGATATTTGCAGTAAGAAAAATGACTGTTTAGATATGGCAACACATGAAACTGGTATCAAACAATGAACCCATTGTTTTTGAGTACATGAGTCAGTAGCCATCAAAATGTCAAAGGTAAGAGTAAGATGTTCACTCACTGCCATACCATCTTTGACCCCAGCCTGTTGCCAGCTGCATGAGTGTTATAATGAATTTTTCCCTTTACACTTTTTTTTATCTTCATTATGCTCATACATTTGGGTTCTTTATCATTTGCATTAGCATAAATGAAAGTAAAAAAGATAATGAAAGTGGAAAGGGAAAAACTCAGAGGTAATAAGAATTCCCCTTATACACAAGCAAGCCTTGACCCTGACACTATAGGGTCAAAGGAGTTACCAGAACATGTTTTAGATGTATGCTGTTCTTAAATGCCTTAACATCAGTTTTAGCAGTGGAACTAGTTCACAATACCAAGTAAATGCATCTATCATGAAAAGCAAGTATCTGTTTCCTTTATGAGTTTGAGACAATCCTGACAGTATGTCCATAGAAACTCTCTCTCATGGTTCCTTGACCTTGGGGCATAACAAAATTGGATTTGGCGCCATTATGTTACCTTCATGCTGATTGTACGTGGAACATTTGTCTATGTATTGTGCAATATGTTTTGCCATCTTAGATCAAAAGTACTATAACCGTGTATGTATGATGCATCTGTCTTTACCCGGGTGAGCTGCTTGGGGTATATCATGAATCATGACTAACAACTGGGGTATTAAGCTAGTTGGTATAACTAACTGTAGAACTGTATGAGCAGTGGTCCTAGTTTTACTTCCTTGTACAGTATTTTATCCTGTAAGAGAAATTTCCTAATTGGAACAAGAAGTTTGATTGTCAGGTTAGGAGTTTCTTTATGTAAGTACTTTATCACCTGTGACCAGACTGGGTCATTCAGTTGCCCCATCTTTAGCTCATCTATATTTTGGGCAGGAGACTCAGTTATTGGGGCTACATTCTTCCACAGTGCATCTGCTACAAAGTTTGGTTTTCCAGCTATGTACTCTATAGTTGGATTGAAATCTTGTATAGTCAAACCTTCCTGTGGGTCTTCAGTTTGGAATAACCCTACTATGGGTTGGTGATCTGTAAACACAATGAACTTTAAAATGCTTCAGTGCCCAAACTATTGATTATGCTTCTTGCTGTGCATGTTTATTTTTTCTCTGCTTTGTTCAGCATTCTGCTGCTGTGAGCTATGGGATGTAGTCGTCCTGCTGGTTTCTGCATGAGGGCTGCTCCAACCCCTTTTCCACAAGCATCTGTACCTAAAAATGGTTACTGAAAATCTGAAAATACTAAAATAGGTGCAAAAGTGAGCACTTTCTTTATTGTGTCCATGGCTTGTTGCTGTGCTTCCCCCCAATTGAAAGTAACATCTTTCCTTAATTCTGTTGGAGGTGAGGCTTTGGTACTAAAACCCTTCACAAGACTCCTGTAGAATCCAGCTAATCCTACAAATGATTGAACTTTTGTATTCCTAGATGTGGGAAATTTTGCAACAGCTTTTACCTTCTCATAATCTGGGGAAACTCCTCTTTCCTCCACTACATGCCCTAAATATTTTATCCTAGTACTTAAAAATTTACATTTTGACAATTTGATCTTTAAATTTGCCAACTGTAACTTCAGTGCTCCCTCTTAAGTTTCTCAGATGAGTAGGGACATCCTTACTGATAATTATGATGTCATCAAGGTTGATCATGTGGGTCTGTCGCATCAAATTTCTAAAAATCATTGTCATGAGCCTTAGAAAGGTTATGGGCGATGACCTTAGTCCAAAAGGGATCCTTGTAAACTCCCAGTGACCTGTAGGGGGTGCTGAATGCAGTCATTGGTTTACTGGCATCATCCACTGGTATCTGCCAAATACCGAGCAACAAATCTAAGGTGGAGAATACCTTATTTTTCCTCAGTTGTTGAAGAAGGTCACCTAGCACAGGTAAAGGAAATCTGTCTGGAAAGGTAACCATAATCAACTGCCTATAGTCTGTTGCAGGTCTCCAAGTCCCATCCTTCTTTGGTACTACGATAAGTGGGGCATTCCAAGGAGAGCCATTAGGTTGAGTTACACTCTGTTGTAACATTTCATTCACACATTCATATGCTGTCCCATCATTGGGAATGAGGGAGTGTATAGGCAGGAACATAGACTGGGCATGTATCAAGTTGTATGGGTATGGAATGAGAGGAGTATAAGGGGTTAATTCTAAAGGGTCCACTTCCAAAGCCACTGTATTCATGTAACCATTCAGTTAGTTTACCAGTTTTGAGGTATATTGAGTTAACTCTGCATTCACATTATCTTATGCTATAGGACACTGGGACTTCCCTCAAGGTAACCTGAGTAGAGCAGACTGTATCTTCTCTGTTGACCATTCCAACTTTTCTGACTGGTGCTTGGAATATGGAAAATCGACTAGAAATGTCCCCAACATTCTCTCTCTCTCTCTCTCTCTCTCGTATAAACCTCTACAAATCCTCACCTTTGCCTCCACAAGAGATCAGACATTTACATCCAAAAATCTCTCTTTACATGCCTATCAGTTAATACATAATCTGATATTGCCCGTTGACCATCTCTTCTACTCACATATGTATACTGGTGAATATCTCTCTTTTTAAACCAGGTATTCCCAGTCACTAGTCTTTTTTCAGCACAAAAATCCACAAGCTCTTCACCATTTCCATTCAGAACACTGAAGACCCCATGTGCACCAATTATACCCTTAACTGCCACATTACTCACTTTAGCATTTAAATCACCCATCACTAATACCCTGTCCCTTGCACCAAAACTGCTGACGCACTCACTCAGCTGCTCCCAAAACACTTGTTTCTCCAAGATCTTTCTTCTCATGACTAGGTGCATAAGCACCAATAATCACCCATCTCTTACCATTCACTTTCAGTTTTACCCACATCAATCCAGATTTTACTTCCTTACACTCTATCACACACTCCCACAACTCCCGCTTCAGGAGTAGTGCTACTCCATCCTTAGCTCTTGTACTCTCACCAACCCCTGACTTCACTCCCAAGACATTTCCAAACCATTCTTCCCTTTACCCTTGAGCTTTATTTCACTCAGAGCCAGAACATCCACATTTCTTTCCTCAATCATACTACCTATCTTGGTTACATCCTCAAACATTCAGACACCCCCAGTCAGCCTTCGAGGAGGATGAACGCTCCCTGCTTGACTTCTTCTGTTCCCCCTTTTAGAAATTGAAATACAGGAAGGGAAGGTTGAAAAAAAAAGAAAAGAAAACAAGCTCCCACCCCTTTTAGGCACATTCCACGACATACAGTGGAATACATGGGAAATATTCTTTCTCCCCTATCCCCAGGGATAGACATATATATTGGTGCAAATGGGGTATTCAGTGTTATGAATGGAAATGGTGAAGAGCTCGTGGATTTCTGTGCTGAAAAAAGACTAGTGATTGAGAATACCTGGTTTAAAAAGAGGGATATTCACAAGTATACATTTATGAGTAGAAGAGATGGTCAACGGGCACTATTGG
>JAUUDW010249208.1:0-21831 GCA_032361385.1 Panulirus guttatus | reverse complement strand
CAGTCTGGAGGCAAAATATGGTGCCGAGGTATCCACCGTTACCCTAATGGGACAGATAGAGACTGGAGAAGTGCAAACTTCAACTCTTGAACTCAAGATAAAAACTCCTACAACTACTGTACCAGAGATTGATGGCAATATCAAATATACTTACGATGGTACTCATCTAGCCTTGGTTACTGACGGTAAGGTGGGTGAGAGGAAAATAATGCTCAACGTGAACGGAGAGAAAATCATTACAGAGGATTCAACTGCCATCACAGGAGACCTGCGATTCATCACTCCCTTCACATCTCCTGTGAACTTGTCTCTTCTCCACAAATATGGCGGTCAGATGTTTACATCCCAATTTGAAATGACCGGAGTCTGGTCTACTTCTGGCACCGTCAAGATGCATGCTAAGGGACACGTGATTTCCACGAATGACATAGCTTTCATTGCTGCTATCAGCAGTCCTTTCACTAAAGCGTCATTCTCATTTGGCCATAAGATCGTAAACAACAATTTATCTTCCTCTGTAGATGCTACTGTTAATGGTGAGCGTTTTTCTGTCACTCTTAATGGTAATATAGACATACCAAACTGCATTATTAATCTTGAAGGGGAAGTTAGCTCTACGTACAGTGGTATGGATGATATTAAAGTGAAAATTGACAGTAAAAAGGATGGAAACACACTGACATCCCAGGCCATACTCGTGAAAGGCACCAAGTCTGTGAATATAGATTATATCTTATCCTACTACAGTTTGTTGAACTGGGAAAACTCCCTAAATGTCAATGGGAAATACAAGCTGAGGAACAAACTGACTCATACTGATACCTCCTTGGTTTATGAGATGGAGTACACACGGGAGAGTGAAACTGTTTACGTTAAAGGGACCGTTGACACGAAAATTTCGGAAGAATCCCGCAAGATAGATGCTCAAGTCATTGTTACCACACCATGGGAGTATTATGAGAATATCAAGATAGATTTCCATCACGAAGATGATGGGATAGAGTATAAACCTAGCATTAAAATTGAATATTTATCTGTGAGTATATTTGAATTCGCCACAGTCATCAAATTTGTCGCGCCCTCATTTTACATCGCGTCTAATCTAACGACCCCATTCTGGCAACCTCTTGGGTATCAACTTTATCTCGACTTACAGCCACGAAAAGATGTTGCTCTTACTTTTAATCATGGAACCAACGAAACCAGAATCAACATTAATGGAAACTGGGACCAAGGTAAATTGGAAGGTTACCTGGAAATTCATTCTTCATACCTAAGAGTTCCAATCTTAGTGGAAGCATCATATGACATCATCTTACCAGAGAAGACATTCCATTTATCTGTGTCCTTGGACAAAAAATATGAAATCAATGGATCCTTTTCTGGTCATTTGAAAAATGCAAAGTGGTTTTTGGCTACAGACCTTCCAACTGAGGCAGCCAGCCACGTTGAATTCAATGGAGAATATAACATCATGGATTTCCCATTTACCGTCAGCACAGTCCTGAAGTTAGACTCGAACATTTACGAAGTTACAGGTAAAATCGATCCCAAAGAGTTTCTCATGAACATGAATATCAATGGGAAGAAGGGTAGTCTTTCAGGCCAATGGGATTTCAGTCATACGCATGCCAACATCCAAGCACATTTCCAGTCTCCAGTGAACGAAAGCCATAACCTGACCGCTTATATTATGTATGACTTTGAAAATAACACGGGAAATGTTAAGTTCATTCGTGGCACACAATATATGAACCTAACTAGCATGCTTGAGGGGGATACTCTCCTTTTTGAAGGGACAACTCCTTTCACTGGCTGGGAAAATCTAAACGCATCTTTCTTTATCTCTAAACCTGCAATTAGGGCTTCAGTCTCAAGAAATAACAATAGAATTGAATTAAATGGCACCATGGATATCAGACGTAGCGATGGAAAGATTGGGCTTACCATCACGACGCCTTACATCAACTACGAAACGGTTTCTCTTGAAACTATCTACAACTTCCAAGACACGCTCAAAACGATAGAACTGAAGTCCACCTTCGGGAGAGAAGAATTATCTCTCAAAGGTGCTGTAAGACTAACCGACCCCGTTAACCCTGAAATTGTTCTAGATATCATCACTCCCTTTGAAGATACGAAGACAGTTGGAGGAAAAGCTAAGTGGAATCTACAGGACACTGTGAAGAGCGCCGAAATTCAGGCTTACCGCAATGATCTTCGTTTCAGCTGGCAACTGGAGGCTGCTGCTCAGAGTCTTCTGAAAGGATATGCCAGTTGCAAAATTACTTCTTCCCTGAGAGGCTGGACTGCTGTTTCTGTGAGAGGCAACTTCGATTTCAGCACTATGCCTTACAACGCAGTCTTTGAATACGATAAAGAGGGAGTTCTTAAGAAATTTGAAGGAAATCTCTCGATAACTGAAAATGCCATCACTGTTGATCTCATAACACCAATAACAAGGTGGGAAAGACTTAACGTAAAGGGTACCTATAACTTCAAGAACAATCATCTGACTGGAAATCTTGAATTCAGCAAAGAATCCGAAAAGTATGAAGTTAGTTGTGACACTCTGTTTCATACCCAAACACCTAAACTTCATATTGAAATAAAGACTCCACTAACTTTTGCTGCCAAGATTGAACTAATAGCCGACGTAAACGTGGCTTACACTGAGAAGGCTTTCCGTATCACTTTCATTAAAAATGACATAATTTACTCTGCTGAGTTTAAAGGACAGTTAATGGATAAAACTGGATTCTTTAAACTCCAGACTCGCTTCTCTACTCCGGAATACCCTGATCTTGACATCTATGGAGAATATGATTTTACAGGTCGTGTCAAGACAGTCGACATGAACCTGAAATGTGAAAACATTAACTTTTCCTTGGCATCAAAAACTGAGGAGAACAATGTTGAAATCAATATTACAACTCCCTTTACAGGGTATGAAGATATGAGAATGAATGGGGATTACAGAACGAACGGTAACCAACACAGTGTGACAGCTTCCTTTCTTAAAAACGGTCGCACCTACGTTTTCCATGCTGAAGGAACTCTAGCCAATAACACTTTCACATTCAAGTTATCAACCCCCATTCCAGCAATACAGAACATCATCTTTATGGGTGGATACGACCTTTACAGCCAAGGCGTTGAAGGTTTGATACACTTCGAGAGGAATAGTGATGTTTTCAAATTGAAGATTCGTGGGATTTTCACTCCACTTCATTCCGGTCTCAATGTCGCCATCAATACTCCCGTCGATGGTTTGAACAAGCTCATCCTCGATATCATGTACGACTTTACTTCTACAGAGAAATCTGCCCGTATCTCTATTCAGAAGGATGCATTCTTCAAGACCGTTAGCATCAAAGGAAATTATAGCCTTGACAGTGGTTCCATCCAAATTGAAACACCCATTGAAGGCTTTGAGGCTCTCGGCGCCGAATATAATTTGTCTCTGGACAAAATCAACAAAAAATTGGATGCTAACGTTAAGATCACCCAGAATTCGGAAGAGTGGATTTTCTCTGCTTATGGACAGTATGGCAAGGACAACATTATAATCAGTTTCCAGACCCCATTCGAGGAATTCGATACAATCATAGTTAAGGGGAGCATCGACTCTGACGCGATGTATGGCAAGACCGTTATTCAATATGGCTCAAGAAAGTTCTCTGTGAATGTATCCTATAATGCTGACAACATGTTCTTGGAGTTCGAAACACCGTTTGAAGATCTTAAGTATGTTCATGTTTCTGCTGCTTTCAAGGGGAATGCACGTCAGAGAGATGGTACACTGACTTTTGTCCACAACGAGAACAAATACATGATTAATGGCGTTCTCACTGTCTCTCCCAGAACTTCTGGAATCACATTCCAAGCTACAACTCCAATCCAGAACTACCGTAATGTGTCTATGCGTATCAGCTACGATTTAGACAACAGGGATGAGTTAATCGCAGCCCAGCTAACTGTTGGTGAGCGTTCTTACCACTTTATAACAGGAGGCTACATTGAAGAAAACCGTGCAAAATTTTATTGGGATCTCGTTTCTCCCATAGAAGTCATAGAAGGCTGGACTAATGTTAAATTTGCAGCGTCAGCTGACTTTACTCAGGAGAACAAGGTTTTAGAGATATCACTGGCAAAAGATGAAAATGTGAAGGCCATCACTATATCTGGAAAACTGGTCGGAAGTACTGTAGGCTTTAACCTTAAGTCTCCTATCCCTGGTCTCCATAATTTAGATGTGAACGCCTTTTTGAATCGAGGCAGGAGATCTCTTGCAGTCGAAATGAAGAATGACGTAGCAGAGGCCTCACTACTGACCAGCTTTAATTCTGTCTCGCTGCACTTAAAAACTCCATTTGAAAGGGCAGAGGAAATAATCTGGAAAATCGAAAAAATCGATGACGATACGTACACTGGTGAATGGAGGAGAAATGATACCTTTATAGAATTCTCAATACAAAGAAACACTATAAGACCATCATTCAATTTGAAGGTAAAGAGTGAGCTTCAAGGTTGGGAGTATCTGGCTCTCTCTGGCATGCTCGATCGGGATACATTAGAAGCGTATGCCAGTGGTGCTATTAACGAAAATAAAATCTCCATCAGCCTCAAAGGAACACATAGCTATAGGAGTAAATTCGAACTCGAAATGACTACGCCTTACGATGGCTATCGTAGAGTGAAAGGAGAGTTAACCTATAAACTGAGAAAGAAATCATTTAAACTAAACGTAGGTTCTGAGGACTCAAGTTTCCGTTGCAAGATTACTTTCGACAAGGATATTGGCCTTCGGACTGAACTTGTTGTGCCAAATCCTGTGGAGGACACGAAGCTAGATGTGAAAGTTGGTCCCTTTAACGGAAGTATCACTTTCACATCCCGATATGAAGCGCTGAGAAGCTACCATCAGGAATACGAAACTCAAATAAGTGAAACAATGAATCAGATAAAGGCCAGTCATACGATAACAGTGAATGGTCAGACAGTTTTTACTTTAGAAGCTAATGGCGATAGGTTGCAAGAAAAATTGCATCTGATGATTCATGTCTATGGATCTGACTTTCACAGAACCCTTCATATCCACCGTGAAGGTCTTACCACCATCAATTTCAAATTTACATGTGATGAAACAGCCAACGGTGTTAGCACTAAGAGGGAATTCAGTTTTGCCATGACAGGAAGAGGAGATCTACCTACTCATGGCACAGCAGACGTTGTTATCAAGAACTCCTTCATGCAACCGCCTACCACCAGAACTTTGCATATTGAAGTAGACCGAAGAGCAGAACAAAAAACAATAACTATAGAAGTTGTTCCAAGACAGAACACTGTTTATATCATAGACATTAAGTACAGCATCAATCTTGAAGAGCCTGAAAAAGGCAATTTCAATATAAGTATTACAGATCCTGACCAGAACACATCAAATGTTTCTAGCACGTGGAATGTAGAAAATCTAGAAGCTGCTGACTTCAGCCTTACGATCAACGGGAAAAAATTTAACGCCCACGGTAAACTTGGGCTTTATGATTCAACCATAGTTCTTACTTCTGAAGATAATGAAAGTGTCTTCCTTCAGTGGCGAGTAATGAACGACGGTGAAAACATTGATTACTTTTTGAAGATCGGTCCACCATCGGTCTATGTAATGTTTAAACTGAAGGGAAATATCACAGATATCTCCCATGTTGACATAGAAGGTGGCTTCAAGGCAGGACCATATCAAGAGAACGAATTCTTGTTTCAGTCAAAGTGGGACATAGAGGATGACAGTTCCTTTACTTCTAGCGGATCATTTGAGTATGGACAATATCGAGGCGTTCATGGTCTAGAAGAACATCATCGAAATGGCGCTAAGTCTGCTACATTTAAGTGGACAGCAAGTTCAAATATCCCTGATTATGAAAGTATTTCTGTTGATGGAAATTATGATGTTGACGGTAAATTAGTGTTTAATGCAGACATCGAGGCCAATAGTGCCACATCAATTATTAAAATCAACCTTGCTGACCTACAACCTCTGCATTCTCTTAATACTGTACAGTTTCATATACCAATCCTACATGAATTTGCAGATTTTAAACTAAAACTTGCCCATGATTTCTCAAATACCGCTGATAAGTATATTGCTGCTGTTGCAAAGATGGGTGAAAGCGAATCCCATGTGAAGGTTAACTGGAATCAAAGTGAACCACGTAAATTTGAAGGAACAATTGACATACAATCAATATTCATTGGAGAAATCTTTATACAAGCCAAGTACGATATTACAGATATAAACAAATCTCATGCCGAAGTGAACTATTCCAGAATGGATACTGATGAAACTCTGAAGATCAAGTGGGCCAAGACAAGAAACTCTTCTCATTTTGAAAATGAAGTTAGTATAGAATCTTCCATCGAAGAGGTGGCCAATGCCACTGTTTTTTCAAGAGTTGACTTTACGGACGGTTTTAAACTCACATTTTTACTTCAATGGGGAGACCAGAAAATAACTACCTTTTTAGCTATAGGTGAGAGTTCAGTCTCTTGTAAAATCACCACACCTTTCGAGAATTTTGAATCAACTGAAGGAAGAGTAGAATACACTCAAAAGAATAAAACAAAGACTCTAAATGTGAATTATAAGCGTGGCTCAAGAAACTTTACAGTTGTAGCTAACTTGAAACAGATGGAGAACAACAAGGGAAAAATTCGAATCAAAATCAACACACCATTTGAAGAGATTAAGAAATTGGTTATAAAAGGAGACTGGGAATCAAACACTTTTGAAGGTATGATTGCAAAAGATGATGACAAATACGCTATCAAGGGTGACATCGATTTACAAACAGGCAAAAAAGGGTTTGACCTATCCCTCGCAACATCGGACAATAATGATATCAGGATAGCCGCATCATACGATGTGAAGGACTTTCTTGATGGAACTGGAACTGATGTTCAAAAGGTAGCGAGTCTTGCGCTCGAGTTACCGACTCATTCTATGAAGTTCAACATGCATGGTGTCCGCAACAATGACAGAGTTTATATTGAAATTGATGGAGAGATTGCTCTTGAAACTTTGCAAAAAATACACCTTGAATTAAACTCTGAGAGAAATGCTGAGGTTCGCCGTGGTATCTTCGTATTAATTCTAAATGACTTCTTATTCAGGATTAGAAACAGCTTAGAGAATTATGAAAATAATGGGTACTACTTCAAAACCGAGTTTGAAAGTACAGTTACTCCTCTACCGGCTTTGGTCTTTGGATTAGGGTATAGAGATGAAGAACATATTTTGACTGTGGGATATGGGAAAGAAAAAGAGATCACTTTCTCTGTCAAGGGCAAGGAAAACTTTAAATCTGGATTTAGCGGCTTTGTTGATATCCCTCATCATGGTTATAAAGGGGTTAAATACGATGTGGACTACAGATTCGAAGGTGATGATCAACTCCAAATCAATCTTGTCGTAACACTGGATGAAGACGGCAATCAAGTGGAGGCGAATTTTGTTTATGATTCCGAAGGTGTTAAAGCCCGTCTGGTTTCGCCCTTCACCGGTGACCATAGCATGCGAGTCCGACGATCTCTTTCCTCAGACGGCTTCTTCACTGAAGCTGGCATCGACGAGTACAACCTGAAACTCCGGGGTCAATTCAAAGATGAAGACACTACACGTGGCGCAATATTAGAAGGAGATATATTTGGTAAAAAGTTCCTTATTGATTGTCTCTTTCAGTCTGAGGGAGTGCGGTACTCTGAAGGCAAGCTTATCATACAGACACCATTCCTGGGAATGGAGAAAATGGGAGGATTATTCACATGGTCTAATGAACGCAACAAGGTCATAGCTCATGCTGAGGTACTCCTTCCTTTCTCTGAAACACCAAGACTCACCGGTGAGATCAATATAGATATGAACAAGAAATTTGATGGTTTTGTGAAAATTGTTTTGGCAGATCAGCTGTTTACTCTGAAGAGCAACCTTACCGGTGTTTCACTCAGTCAAGGGTATCAGGGTAAAGTGGAGCTGCAGACACCTTTTTATCACCTCTCAAGTGTTGTTATAAACGGAAACATTAGAATGGATGCCCTGTCTTTCTTACGAGCTGACTTGGAAGTTGTTGAGCCTTACACTACGCATGCACTGCAGCTCAGATACGAGCTCCGTCCGGAGATGTTGACTGCCGCCCTATCTCTTCACTCGAGAGGGGCATATGGAGGAATACAATCAACTTTCACATTGGAAGGTTTGGGTACTACAGATAAGAAGGTACAACTAACTATTAATAACGATAAATTAACTCTTGAGTACATTCTACGTGAATCTACTTTTAAATTCCTACTGGACTCTGTAATTGTGAATGTTCATCGCCAGTTTCATGTTGAAGCTAATTATCCATCTTTGGAAGATATGGAAGCCAGTCTTGCTGTTGTTAATTTTGCAGGTCAGACACACAGGGTGACTGGCAAGTTAAACGTAGTGAACAACCGCGTGCAGGGAGGAATAGAACTGAGTTCAACTTTGATTGAAAGAACACCAAAGTTTGACTTTGACATTTCAGTACCAAGTGATTCTTACGAGTACATAACTCTCGATGTGGCTCTTACTGCTTATGAAACTCATTCCATTTACTTTAAGCTTAATGCTAGGACTGGAATGAATTTCACTGTAAAAATTGATACTCCCGTCTTCCCCAAGATAACTGCTACAAGTGAATTAACAGCAACGAGTTTTAGACTTGTGATTGAGACTCCCTCTGGAACTCATGCAGCAAATGCGACTTGGCGCGGGACTTTGAAAATGCCTATTGACTGCTTGACAAACGTTGAGTTAATGTCCCCTCTTCTTAACGACAAATACATTTTTAGTGTCATGCTTAAGGGTAACACTGCAAAGACTCTGGCCAAGGTACAGCTAAGAGCAGGTAGCGTATTACATGTTCTTGAGGCAAGTACATCCATGACGACAAATCAAGGTGGCTTTGTTTTAAATATCGATACGCCATTCAAGAACATCAATAAAGCTACTCTAGAGGCTTCTTTAGAGTTTAGGGATAAGGTTCAGATTCAACTACAAGCCAAACTGGCAGAGAAAATCAATACATTTAATCTTGTTTTTGACAAGGAGAACCAAACCTTCTTAACAGTAATTGAATCCCCCTTCATACCTACTGGAAAAGCTGTAGCTGAAGCCGCACTTACTGGAAACATGAAGAAAAATATGAAGTTGCAAATGACCCTCAGGAATGCTGAAGAAACTTTTTCCGGTATTCTTAATGCAAAGGTTTCCTCTCCTGAGGACATTCAAATCAGACTGAAAATTGCAACTCCTTTCACAGGTTACAAGAAGATGAACTTCCAGGCCCAATATACGAGAGATGACGTCACAAGCATAATTCTAAATCTAGACAGACCATTTAATTTTAAAGTGAACGTTAATTTCAGCAACACGCATGATGCACTTCAGGGTAAACTAAGTATGGAAACTTCTATTGAAGATTTTAAGAACACTGAGGTTGAATTTAATATTCCACTGAATAAATTTGCTCCAAAGGCCTTCCTAACGTTGCCTAGCCATAAGTATGGTTTCACTGCAGCTATTAAACGTGATGTCTTTTCCCAAGGGTCTTTTTACTTATATATAGATGACGCCACCTACGGCGGAAACATAGGCCTCAGGACGAGAGCGCCCTACGAGCTGGCATACGGCTACAATCTCGCCGATATGATGAAGAGCAAGTTCCATCTGAGGACTGACTCTTCATTCTTTTCTGCATTTGTCTAACAACAAATTTATTCATCACCAGAATCTACCATCGCAGCTCAGCCTCTAGTCACAGTTACTCTCACCATCTCAATACCTAGTTGTGTAATCGGAAAGTCCACTTAAGTTTAACATTATACGTGTAATAATGGAACACTTTGTGTGTTCACTTATGAGTATACTTATCAGTTCTGCTCATATGTGAGATTCTTATAATTATTCTATAACCATGTATGTAGACCATGTATGTAGGATATGAAATATTAGTGATACAAGTATCTGCAATAAAAATATCCTAAAAAAAATTCTATATCCTTAACATGAACGAATCATCAGAAAGACAAGACATGATTTAATCAATAAGTGTATATACTGATAGCTAGACGACATACAAGATAATTCACACAATAATCATCCTAAGTATAAAACCATTGTATCATGGGCTATTTACACAGAGGGAGGGAGTGTATTTGGTCTTAAAATAATCCTTTATACCTGAGTACCTGTTAAAGACTTTTCGGTTGGTGGATGTAGCTGCCTTAATGACCCTGACAGTTGACAGAAGCCCAACCAACCAATCAACCAACCGTTTCAACCATGTTTGGCTAGCTTTATGAAAGTATCCAGTATATAACCATAAAAAAAATTACATTTCTCTTTATTAAATGTGCTATACATTATATTTGCCGTGGTAAAATAGGTATTACTATTACTGTAAGCACGGTATAATGGCAGTCAACGCATTTTCGTATCCAAGTTTGGGTTTTTATGAAAAACGAACCCTCACGGCAAATCTCTTTTCAAGTCGTAAGGCTCCGAGAACTGATTAATGTTCTCTTGACACCAGGCTTCAGATCAAATTTGAGTAAGGGCTAAAACAAAGATGGGAAGATGAGATATAATCTAAGAACTATGGAGGAAGAATAAAAACAGCCTTTTAAAAAGGGTCATGTAGCTGGTCAGACCGACATGAAACTGTAACGAGTTCTATAGCTCGCAATGTAGGGAAAGACAGAGTTCACAACAGCTCATTCTTGACTCGTCAACGTCCACGCAGTAGTCGTAAGATACAGTGCTTTGCCTTGTATTACATGGTGTAGCCAATGTCTGGGGCACACAACCAGCTAGCTTTTGGAAACAGAACCCAGAGTAATCTCTGTAAAAGAGGAAGAGAAAATCGAAACTAGAGTGTAAGGCAAGTTCTAAGATCAATTTGGAAGAGCTGAAAAGTCGAGCTGCTTCGAACTCTACTCCATCGTTTCCTAAGGGAGTGTGCCTCCGGGGTTTGTTCTGATTCTTGGTCGCTTATTTCGTCCCTATCTAAGAATCCACACACTTCCTTCTAGGAATCATGCCTTGATGAAGCTCATCCCTAAGAAAGGAGACCGCTCTACAATTCCAAATATTGCCTCATTTCTTTAACTTCGCTGTCTCAAAAGTCCTTGAAGCTTTCTTCAGACAATCAGAATACCATTCTGACCACCAGTACGGATTGAGCAACGTTACATCTATTAGTCATCTATTCTATGGGCTCATTTTTCATTCTCGTCTCTTATGTGTTTCAGTGAAACGTTATCGTAGCCCTCGACACCTCCAAAGCAATTGGATAGGGTGTGGCAGAAATCTTTGCATTATAAACTTACTTCCTTTGTATTTTCTGCTTCTCTCTGCCTCCTAATCCAAAATTTGCTCTCCGGCCGCTCCACTGCAATAGTCCCACTCTTATTCTATCAGCACTGGTGTCCCTCAAGGTTCTGTCCTATCGTCTATTCTCTTTCTTCTCTTCATGAATGATCTCTCTTCCACTTTTAACCCTTCCCTCTCTTATGCTGATGATTCCACCTCAACTCACTTTCTCTCCCCCCGCCTGTTAATGCTTGTTGTCTTTCTCATATTTAGCAAACTTCCTCTGTCAGTTCGATCATATGCATAATCTCAGAATAGGAAGGCAATAACCTAGTTAAATTCGACTGAACAAAAACCTAATTTCGCCATGGATCTTTCCCAAGGGTTGCTGGCCTCCCTTTGTTGTTTCATGAACACAATTCAACTCTGTATTGAGATACTGGGCATAACCATATCCTCCTTCCTATCCTAGAAATCCAAAATAATCAACATCTTTCGTCTCAATAATCAATTCTCCAGGCATCACTTTTCTCTTCTTTTATTTGTGTTAGCTGAGACGGCACTGGCAACTGAAACCCTAATGAAAGCCATCTCATTAACGCTGTAAGTGAATATATATATATATATCCTAGTATGAGGCAGGTACCCATTTCATCGATTAACCCCTAAGGGTGGATGAACAGCTGGGTTGCCTGTGGACCGACTGCTGCAACCAGGATTCGAACCTATGCGCTCGACCCTGGAGTATTGAGTGTATATTAGGGCTGCGTACGAAAGTTGTGTTGATGCAAGAATAGTTTCCAGTACGTATAAATAGAAGGTGTGGAATATGTATATTTTCTGACAGTTTTAGTTCACTTTATCCTGAGTGTAATTTAATATCTCCTCACTCTTTTAGGATGGAAAACGCAGGGAACATTGGTTCCCGGCGGCGTGAGGGCAAGAAATACGCTGTAGAAGATGAGGCCTTGGATAGAATTGCTAAAGAGGTAAGTGTATGTTGGTGGGATTACTTTCCTGTTAAGTGATGTTATTTGCTTGTTCCATGTAATATATGAAGTAACAGAGGTAAGGATCGTGAACAAGGAAGGTAACACTGAATAGCATTTCTCCTGAGCGGCAGAACTGAATTCAGAATGTGGCAATGAATGTTAAGCAACAAAAACTTCACATTAAAATGTTTTACAAAGTGATTTGCCTGCTGTCATATACTTTATGTGACTGTAAGTGAATTTATATGCCAACATTAGGGTAAGGGTAATTCTGATTGTGAGCAGCATTTTTATTAGAATTATTCTCAACTTTGTGCTGGCTGCTGCTCTGTACAAAGGTAGATGTAATGTTGGAAGTGCATTTCTTATCTCTTGTAAACCAATGTGAAGAAGATGTGAATTCCGGAGTTATCTGCCAAATTTTATGATAGTGTTCAAGTGACAAAGGGTATGTTAATCTACTCATGAATGACCCGGCACACCTGCTAGCACCAAGTGTTCAGGAACACTTGTGATAGGTGGCATAATGGTGCGAACTGTTATACACGTTCAGTGTTGTGTTACCACATACGTATGTTAAGCTGAGACTGTGTAGAATTCTGACCTAACTCTGATTTAGAGATATCATAAGATTATTGGTGATACAAGAGTTTGTTAATCCTGTCCATGGGTTTTGAAGTTCCTCATGATACTCCGTCACTGTGGCAGAACTTTGCTGGAAAGGGTTAGGACACTGTGAAATAAGCAGTGTTGATATGATGGAAGAGTAGCAGTGTGTGAGTAATATCTGAGTGTGAGCTCATACATTCTGCCTACTCATCTGTTGATTTCCTACAGAATGCTATGGGTATATTTTCTTTAGAATGAGATTCTGAGAGTGTTCTCACAGAAAATCAGTACTTACTGAACTGAGGTGGTAGACATTACTCTGATATGTCCACTGTTTACAAATAAAAAGTGTCAGTATTGCCTGCATGGACCAGAGTCAATAGTCTAAAGTGGAGTGCCAGTAAAAGGAAAATATTGTTAAGACGATATGTGTTGCCCATAACCATCATAATGCTTTACCTTCATAATGATTTAGTGTAATATTTTTTGCTATTAATAGGGTAACCATTTTGTGCAAGAAACTCTCCATTTATACATAACGTGACAAACTACGCTGTTAAAGCTGTATGAAATACTTGAAAACCACACGATGGAATCCATATATGAATTTAAAGCAACATGCTTCAGGCATGGCTAATTTTGAAGTATTATGCAAACAGCTTTTAGTCTCATGAAATATCCTGCGAGAAAAGTAAATTAGCATATCTTTAAGATGGAAATTTCACCCACTGTGAAACCTTTGTGCATAGTTACTTGATATGAAAGGAATACCATGTTACTTAAGATTGGTGTCAGTTTCATGTCAACTTTGCTGTGTGCCTGAGACTCCGAGCACAGCCACTTACAGTTGCATCAGCACATTACTAATACCTTTTCATATCAGAAAATGTGACCATTACTTCTTTTACTTCATCAAAGTTTTATGTTTCCAAGTCTCATCTTACATCTTGATATTTAATTGTGTTAGCATTTATCCCTAGTTCGTCCCTCAAAACTGTTTTCCAGATAACTCGTAATTGCTAAGACAACCAACAGTTATACTCACATTTCTCTGAAGTGGAGTAAAACTTCAAGAAACTTGAGTAAGTAGGTCGGAGAGCCTGTTTTCTGAGTTGCAGGTCTTGATAACTGGAAAACATTTTTTCTATGTAAGATTGGTGCAAGATGTACATTGCAAAGATTAAGGATATATTTGAAATTAGAAAGATATTTGATAGTACTATAAGCATTTTGTTATACCTATTTGCTTCTGAACAATTGAACAGCGACTTCATCTGCACATAGCCACTCATATAATGCACTGCATAGCACACTTTAAGCATATTTGTTTTTCATCCCAGGTGATACGATAGAAACAATATAAACAAAGTGATCCTTGTGTATTTTAAGGTGATGGAATGGGAGTGGGGGGCCTGAAAATCCTCTCCCTATGTATTATCACTTGTTAAATGTAGGAACAGAAGAAGGAGCATAGGAAGGATTTTTTTTTTCATTTAGGCTAGTTTCTAATGCTACCTTGCTGTGATGAGAAAGGCAAACACATAGAAGGAAAATGTAGTTACATTAGCAAAGATCAATTTGTGGGTCATAGTTTTGAAGGAAGTATGGGAGTTCTTGATATTTTACTTAATTACATAAATTAGCATTTCAGTGAGTTATGAGTTTTCCATATGGCATTTGAACACATCATGGAATTTTGTTTTTCCCAAGCTTTATCTTTAACTGCATATCCAGCAAAGTTATATTTAGTTTTGTACAGTTTGTGGGATGAAAATGTTATCTGCAATGCAAGCCTTGGTACTTGACTTTTGACTGTTACTTTTTTCAGCTATTATTTTATGTCATGTAAATATCCCTTTTATAGGGCTCCAGCAGCTTCAAGGCTGTGCTAAAATCATAAGCAAGGCATTGACAGACTCCTTAGGAGTGAGAGGTTCTTCGATAAGACTGTACTTACTCCTGTTGTTGGTGGACAATGGTTCAGCCTCACTGAAGGTGACATTTTGCACGTGCTACAACCACAGGCAGATGGAGTCAAGTAACTCCTTTTTCAGTTGAATTAGGTTGACAGAATATTACTATTGGATATTTTTAAAACAACAACAAAGTACCATAGAATATATATAGTGTTTTTTCGTTGTCTGTTTCTGATGTTATCTGACTGTGGTGGGAAAGGCAAGCAGGTATGAAGAAGAATTAAAGGTACCATTTTCTGTTTTGTTTTTCAAAAGTTTTACAAGGCACCATTAACAATACAGTGTTTAAACAGTATTCAGATTATATGCTTTGGGAAAAGATAACTCAGATGATGAAATTCTTGTTAAGAAAAGCAGAATAGTGAATGTGGTTATTGCAGTAGAAAAGGATGGAGCCCAGAGTCAACTACCTTCAGAGTCTCCACCATGAGATGGACAAATTTGAGGCTCTCTATTTGGAGTTGCACACTCACATGGCCACCCGGATCCCTGAGAATTATGGCGCAGGGTGGATGTCAAAGCCTGTGCATGGTGAAATAACTTCTGGTGCATTGGCTAATGAAAACTGTAAGGATGTAGTGAATCAGGAGTTAGGGTCGGATGACGTTAATGCATGGTTCGATGGCTCTGAATCCAATTATCCAGATGGAGAAAATGAAGATGAAAAGAAAGACGATGGGCAAAACAAACTTGGATTTATTTCAAGGAAGGGGGATGGGAGCATGACAAATTTGTTTGTGGAAGACGTTGACTCTCCCCAAGAAATGATTGAGGAAAACCCTTTGCCGATGTGGTTTTACCTCACCAATGTATCCCTCATATTAAACCGTATGAGGTATTTTCTGGTAAGTAATAAGTATTTCTTTTTTGATTATTGGTTACCTGTGTTGCTTAACAAATGTGAATTTAGTTCGTCTGGCGCAAAAGTAGAGTAATTGAATTTGTTCAGATAGATGGGGGTCTTTTAGTATGCCCAAATTTTCTTGCCTCTATTTCATTATATTTGGACATTTTCTAAGTACTTCATTCCTGTGTTGCTTTTGCTTTGTGCTTTTTTTCTATTACAGATGCGAAAATCTAAGAATTGGCTTAAATAGTTAGGCCTGTGACCTTTTATATTAAGGGTTACTTACTGATTGTTAGGTCATAACCAGGGAAGACAATTTATCAGTTTTGGCCCCTGTACAACACCTCCATCTTTAGAGAAGGAGATTTTGTAAGGTTCAATGTATGGCATTTCCAGGATTTAATTAGAGTATGTGGTTATGCGTAGCATAGTGTTTTGAAGTTTTGTAGTGGGAAATAAGTAAGATTAGAATGAAATGCTTTCTTTTAAACTTTCTTGCTGTTTCTTGCATTTGGCAATGTAGTCCCCGGGAAAGTCCTCATTCACTCATATTCATTCTCTATCTGTCATGTGTAATGCACCGAAACCACAGCCGAACATCCACAACCAGGCCCCACAGACCTTTCAGGGTTTCTCCTGGCTGCTTCATATACAGAACAGGATAAGAGGGAGAAGTCATACCCTCAGGGACTACCACTTGGAACACCTAGAAAGGAAACTGCATTAGAAAACAGAGAAAAATAAGAGGAAGGTCTTCTAGAAAGTCAAGACTTACATCATACTCTCAAATGGTCTTGAGATATCAAGGACATGAACAAAATGACTATGAAAGGATTTTACAAGAATTGGTAGGTCAGGGCTATGAAGAGAGGTTGAAAATAAACTTTCCTCAAAACCTAAAAGGGAAAGAGGGAACCTTATTATCACTTCCAAGATTTTAAACAAAAACTGAAGGATAGCTTTTTCTCTTCTCTGTATAATCTACCATGTCATGGAAGTATAAATCTCACGTACACTTTTTGTTGTCTTTTGAGGTCTTCTGCCACCTCAGCTTGGGTTGAGTTTAAGCTACTGATTTTATTTGCTGTTCAACCAAGCTATTGGAAAATGCTGCCCAGAAGCTCAGGTATTCACCACTGTCAGACTGGTCAGGTACACTTGTAAATACACACATCTGTTGCTTTATGTGGGGGTTATGTTCTGTGAAAACTTCACATGTGGGGAACTTGTATATAGTGAACCATACAGTAAAAAATGGGTTGGTTTGGTGCCCTTTCTATTACACACATGCATACTAATGAATTTTGACTGCTTAAAAACAGAGACTGATGGAAGTAGGTTCCACGCAGAATAGCGAAATCACACATAGTTATCCAGCTTAAAATGAGGAATGGGTGTACTTATCGTAGACTTTCTTAGATTTCTTCAAAGTATTATCCATAGCTTTTCTGGTGGTTGCAAGCAATGTCTTAAGCAGTCCCAGAACATGGATGTTCATGTATTTTCTTGTATGCGTACTAAATCTTTTTGAATTCATTTGTGATATTTTACATTGTCTTCCATGCCTTTCATGCCAATAAGGAAATGTTTTTTAGTGTAGGTTGGGAATTAATCCTTGTCTTTGCCTTGCTGTGTCCTTACAGCTTCAGTTTGGGATATGGAATAACTTTACATGCTCAGTATTTCTCTGTTATTGCTATCCCTGAAGAATGGTGTCAGCACACAAAAGTTTTATGTTTTTGATAATATTAGTGTCTTGAAGTATGTCATTGCTGGGTTTTCCTCACTTGTCTTGGTCTGTAAGATCCAGCTACAGTAATTTTGGAAAAGACATCTGTTGTGTTGGATGAGGGTAAAGTCATCAGACAATATTACTAAGAGGTCTTTCAGACTTTTTGAATGTGATGTGATGTCTGTGTCTGTTCGTTATTCTGTACTGTTTATTTCTTTGCTTTTTCAGTATCAGAGGAGTTGGAACTCTTTGCCTTTGAAAAGCATTTTCCTTATTGTTGACCCAGTGGAAGACTTTATGCCTTTTGTGGTGTCGTTGTCTTCTGTTGATGAGATTTTCATAATTATTCTAGTGTCATCTGCAAAGGATGATATGTAGCTGTGACGTATCGGCAGCAATGTCAGATATGAGAGTAAGGAACAGTAGAAGTATGCCTATCTGTCTTACAGTTTTTTCTCCTATTCCCTTTTTGCATAATACATGCGCTATGACAGCATGGTGACATTTATGACTGGCTTTTGTAAAATCTGTATATAACATATGAGGAGTTTCCTTGTTTTCCAGTACCTCTACAAGCTGCCAGTTTCTGTGTTTTCTGGCTCTCGAGGATTCATTATGATGCTTCCCTCCCCCCCCTTTTTTTTTCCAAACAGTAAAGCTGTTGAATTTTTTTTTCCTCCCCCACACTTCCAAGAACTTTTCCATCTTTAAGAATCAGGTCAGCAAACACTTAAGTAGTACCAGTTCATTTTTTTCTTTTACTTGGTTTTTCTTTAACTCCAGGTGGTCTTGACTAGGGCATGTTTTTGCCTGTACCATGCAGGTCACTTTAAAAGAAAAGAAGGAAAAATAGAAGAGAATATGATCTTGCAACCCTGAGGCCATAGTATCCTGGGTTTTGTAGATTACTTAATTCCATTCTCTTAGTCGTTTCACATCTTACGACTTAAGACTTTTAATATTGGTCTATTTTTTGTAGGAGTGCTGTGCTCTTTCATTCATGGTATGAGGCGATGTGAGTTGGTTTCAAACTCGTGGGGATAATGCCTGTGTCCATGTATATTTCCAGAGGAAAAAGGGCTTAGTAACTCTGATCAGGAGTACCATGCAACACATGATTGGACAAAGAAGACATAATATAGAGATGGGATGCAGTACCAACACCTGAGCCCATCACAAAAGAACTGCATGCTGGAACTAGACTGATGTACTTCAGCTAATTCCAAAGGGCACGTACCTTCATGTTTCCTTCACAACATTCCTGTCAGTGTCAAAAATCTCATGAGGACAAACAGAGCAGGAGTAGTGTGTTGTGTAGGTGTTAGCTGGTCAACCTGAAATGATAAAAGAAAATTAAGTTTTCTGTAAATAATGATGTATTTCTGTGTTTTGTAAGAGGTGTTATTTGATTAATTTAAAATTGTTAATGCTGAGACTGGAAAAGAAATTAAATTTGACCCATTTAAAGGATGAGAAAGATATTCCAGTTGGGTTGGGGGAACACCCAAAATCTGGTGTTAGAAGTTGCTGCATTTTATCTTGCAAAAAATTGAGCTAGCGTGTATCGGGAAGAGCTCCCTTCTTAGTCAGGCTCAAGGGGAAAACAAACAAAAACTCGACTGAAAGTTAGACATGCCACAAAGAATCGGGAATTTAACCTTTGCCTTCAATCTGTGTCACATCAGGACTGCCTAATGGTTAGCATGAAACTGAACTGCTTAAGGTTTGTTTATTCCCTCTCTCTACCACCCCTAAAGAAACAGAAATGAACATCATTATGCATTCTGTTGCACAAGAGTTTTGTGCGTTTTAGGTTGTAAATTGTAATTCATATTTTCGGAAAGCAAAATGGTTGCATCAGCGACAGTGGAAAGTTAGTGTTATTGGTGTAATTTTTTTTTTTATGTTTCTTATATTTTTAATTGTCAGGGATTTGGGAATGTGTTTGGGACTCTGTCAGGGAATTGGGGCTTTGTCAGGGAATTTCGAATCGGAATCTGTAGGCAACCTGCTTAAAAGAAAGCTAAGAAAAGATCTAAGGAAATAATTATATTACATTTTAGGAACAGAATGACTGATCATTGAAAGTTATCAAAGTGAAAATATTTGAGTAAGGAATTTGATCATTTGTCAAAATAAGGTTGGGCCAGTGTATGTGACTAAAGTGTTGGGTATTATAACTATTTCCTCACATTCTATAGTTATATAACCTTAAGGGTCCTTTTTTTTATGGGGATCGTTCTGTTTCGAGGCTGCACTCTGTTACCGGGAGCCACCTCGGCCTCCAGCAACAGGTAGGATTCAAGGTAGTGTAGAGTCGAGGCGCCGCAGAGGGCAGGGTGCTCGCTGCACGTATACGGGTGGAAGACTTCGGCCACACCAGAAACGGAAGGAGAGAAGGTTCCGACGCCTTGAACAAGGCTAGGGAGATTACGCCTTTTGTACATTTCTGAAATACTTAAGAATCGTTCCCGCCAGAGTGTAATTGCCTAATAAGAGTACTTAAAAGCATTGTTCCAATTAGAATGATTATGCTTAAGCATAAAAGGCAAAGCTTCGATCATATTATCTGCCTCGAAGCACCCAGATGCCAGGCTCCCGTTGGAAAAGGACAGTCTCCTCTCCACGCCCAAACGGAGATGGCAATTCCCGTTCTGTCCGCCCTGGTTGCTGTGATGAAGGCTTTCCCTGCTCGTCCCTTGCTCCCCGAGTTCTCAAGCTTAGGCCCCCTTGTACCATCTCATGGCTTTCCTCACCTTATACGACCAACACCCACTTTGATTTAGAAGGTAAATAGGTCTTCCGCTTCCTTCAAAGAAAGGAAAAACTTGTAGATTATTTTTCCCTCCTTATCTCTCTCATCTCAATGTGATGTTTTGAGTTTCATTTAAGACCGGTGCCCGGACGAAGAGCTCACACACACACACACACACACACACACACACACACACACAACAGAAAACGGAAATACATCACTGCTGTGGAATCTACGGTCTCAGCCGGATTCCTTAATCAGATAATAAAATCACATCGAAAAGTTTTCCTGGTAAGAATTTTTTAAGACTCTATCGTTAGGTCACGTTCCCCACGGGGGGGGGGTCTTCCAGGCGACCCGGCAGTTCGAGATTATCATAAGGGACTTTCTACCCGGAAGGTTACATTTGCCTTGGGAGGAGGAAGGGGGGTTGGGGATCGACTCTTTACTACCTGGCCGGTCACACATTGGCCTCGAGGGAGGAAGGGGGGGGGGGGGGAAGGGGTCTCTCGACCCGGCAGGTAAGTCATATGTGATGTGACCTGCCAGGTGTGAAGTCCCCTGTGTTATCTTAGCCTTACGTATGGACAGGGCCCAGGAGACCCGCGCCGTTCCACTGGTTAGATCTAATGAAGAATATAGTCTAGACCCGCGCCCTTCCACTGGTTAGAGTGAAGAACTTAGTCAAGACCCGCACACCGTTCCACTGGTTAGAATGAAGAACTTAGCCATGCCCCGCTCCGTTCCACTGGTTAGTATGAAGAACTTAGTCAAGACCCGCACACCGTTCCACTGGTTAGAATGAAGAACTTAGTCTAGACCCGCGCCCTTCCACTGGTTAGAATGAAGAACTTAGCCAAGCCCCGCTCCGTTCCGCTGGTTAGTATGAAGAACTTAGTCAAGATCCGCACCGTTCCACTGGTAAGAATGAAGAACTTAGTCAAGATCCGCACTGTCCCACTGGTTAGAATGAAGAACTTAGTCAAGATCCGCACACCGTTCCACTGGTTAGAACAAGATTGAGTTTAGTCAGTTCCATCACATTGTCTTCGGTGACAGCAAACAGCTCGGGAGTCGGGAGGAGCCACCGAATATCACAGTGGGGAAGGGGGAGGGTGATTACATTCCCCCCACCCCTCCCCGTCTCAGTGTAAACAGTCTCTCGGCGATTAAGATCTCGCTCTATATCTCTCAGGCTTAGCCATCGTGCTGTTTCGTATCAAACTTATAGAGCGTAACGATAATTAGACTTCATAATTCCTTATAATTTTTTGAATTATTTTACGAACATGCATGCATGATTTTCAAGCTCGACTCAAAGCATTTGAACTCGTTTTCCTCCTCCTCTCACGAGATAGATAAAAAAAAAAAGAGAGAGAGAAATAAAAAGTCTCCCACAAGTTATAATCTGGATTGGCGCATGCGCGAGGTATAGAAAGAGCCTTGGGGTTGTGAATGAAATGAAGTGCCTCCGTCGCCGCTCGTAAAATTGCTGTGTATTTACCACCCTGTGTATTACAGAATTCCC
>JAUUDW010249098.1:0-13979 GCA_032361385.1 Panulirus guttatus | reverse complement strand
AAGAGAGCAGATTAAAAGATGAAGCTATTCAACTAAAAGAGAATGTTACGAGATGATCTAATACAAGTATTTAAAATTACCAAGGTCTCTCAATCTTGATCTATCAAGTAACTGAAGTGAAGACTCGATTGGTCTGATTTCACTTGAAGTAATGGATACAAACCCATGGTCAAATGTTTTACCTCTAATAAGAAGTCTTTTCTCCAGGAGTGTTAACATATGGAATGATTTGCCAATTAAAGTGGTTGAATGCAGCACAAAAAACACATATTAGAACAGACTTGATAAATACTTTGCTTAATATTGAAAACTTACATTATTTGCACCTCTGTCATTGATAATTTGCAGATATTCTCTCTAAAACCATCTGTATACTTTTCTAACTCTTACCACACTAATTTGAATTTCTAATACCTTCCAATATCTCTAAAAACCTTTACCCAATGGTCTGTTACAGTTTGAATTCCTTTGTATTCCAACCACAAAATGTCGTTCCTTTGGGGAATTTCATTCTTCAAGAGATTATCAAAACCCATCCCATGCATCATGGTTACATTTGCCAAGCATAAGACAGGACCTCCACAAACTAAGTTTAATCCTGAGGCAACTGCATTTTCTGATGAGGGTTAGAGAGACCATCCCCTCATCCATGAGGGAAAAATGCCAAAGGGCCGAGCATGGCTCGTGCAGCTTTCCTAAAAATGTTTTCTGTTCCCTAAGCATTGAGTGGGAGGAGAAAAGCACCCAGACCACATTCTAGTAAAACAGCTAAGATCCTATTGTAGGACATAAATGAACTTTTGAAAGGTAAGTCTAATGCAAAGGTTTAATCATGATCTTTTATCAAGGCGAGTAACTGCACCAAAGGATAAAGTTACCAACTTTACGTTGAACGGTAAAAAAAAAAAAAAAAAAAAAAAAAAAAAAAAATCAGGTACCTAAACTACAGTGCTATTGCATTGTTACCAAGTAGGCCAAAAATGTAGCAAACTGCTTCATGCCATACCTGTAAGCCTGTTCAAGTTGCTGAAAGTTTTACAAGGTCAACCTGACGACATTAGTTTTTAGTACCTGAATTCCAAAGCAACAAACAGCATCTAATCAAAAACCAAAATATCTAATAAAAAAAATGTGCAAGAGGCTTTTTACAGTGTTTCAACGTACAACCTTGTACTGCAGTGGTTCGAGTCACTACATATGAATTACAAAACCCACAAATAATCAAAAAATCATTACGGTAACAGACATCCAAAAGACAACAATGGATGTCATATCAGTCCATTATTTCTGCCATTTGGAACTTTTGAAATGCAGGAGAAACCAAAGTCAGCATATTCTTACTGGAATGCATGCAGGATCACAATAACCATAACACAGCCGATAGATTTAGAAATGGCTTTACCATAAAGCCCCTGGCTCAAGTCTATGCTAGAATATGTCTTTGTGACAAAGGTAGGAAGAATGATAGATATATCTGATTTTAAATCACTAATAGCAATCTCTAATTGCTTTCAGAATTGTAGCAAGACTACTGCCCAGGTGCTCTGAAGGAGGAGGATCATTAACAGGTCTCGATGCAACTCATGCTAGAGAATGAGGACAA
The DNA here is from genome assembly GCA_032361385.1 of Panulirus guttatus. Lineage (NCBI taxonomy): Eukaryota > Metazoa > Arthropoda > Malacostraca > Decapoda > Palinuridae > Panulirus > Panulirus guttatus. Next base: position 12,376 of record JAUUDW010249098.1, on the reverse strand, counting down.
CAAAGGAAGAAGGTGATGTTTTGTGCCCATTATACTGTCAAAATCAATAAATCAATTAGGCAGTACTGGGACAGTAATTAACTTAAGCCCCTACACAATACCAGTGTAATCATTTGTACAAAAGCTCTAGCACGCCTTTAATCTCATACAAAAGCATCATCTTAACTGGCTACAAGTATAGTAATTCCCATGGAGAACATGCTTTCTGTTGGAACCCCAATAACAGTTACCTCCCCAAAAAATCATCATTCTTAGCTCCTGGAATGTTAGCATCCCAATCCCAGCAATCAATACAGAAGGTCTGACGACGAATCTCGTTGCATATTGCCTGTGAGGGGCAGCAGAGGGAGTTTAATTCAAATCTTATTCTCTATAAAAAAAATAAACATAATGTAGAGGTTAATTTCAGTAGTGAGGCACAAAATTTCCAGATATACACAATTTTCATACACAATGTCCATACTATACCTGATAATGAACTGTGTACAACTTTACTGTGATGCCTTTCAATTTTGCAAAGCAAGAAAACTGCACAAATTTCACACCAATTTCAACTCTTTACATGGTATTACTTGTTGGAAAATTCCTTCAGTTAGTTGAATATTAAATCCCAGGTTTGGCAATGAAGGGCAGTATATTAAATGTTGTAAATGACATTTTCAAAACACTATTAGTTGAAATATTTTGGTAAATGAAAGCTTATTACTCAGCAATTAAAAAATCCAGTGTATATTATGAATATGAATATTTCATTGAGGTACCAATGAGCACTAAGGAGGGCTTCATCTACATAAGTACTTGGCATTCAGTTTTACAGCATGAAATAACATTTATATCATATACAAAAATATAAAATTATAATTCAAACATTCAAATCACTAGCTGACAAAGTTACAATTATTTACATCTGAATAATTTACATCTATTGTGAAGCCCTACCTCTATGCTCCATCATAAGGAAAAAATAACACCATCAGGAAAAACATCATGCAATCTCTCTCCTCGCCACTTGAAAAGCTAAAGTACCTGCCCAAAAAGTCATCATTCTCATAAGACTTCAAGGGGCTATAGTCATAGTCCCAGCACTCAATTGTCACACGCTGTCTTCGAATCACATTTGCTAAAGCCTGCACAAAAACCAATTATGATTATTTTGAATACACATTAACTACTGAAGATGTTTCATCAATTGTGTAATGATACAAACAACTACACCTAAACTTTATCAACACAGTGTCATAGTGCATCTTTATAACCTGTAAAAAGAAAACTTTTAAACTACAAGTATAAATGCCACAGCTGAAAAGAAATAAGCACAATGGAAAGCTAATGAAAAGCCCAATACTGCCATTTATAACAAAGCAAACATACATAAATGCCGAATTGTTATCTACATAATCTTTACATGTGCCATGCATCCTTCCATTTACACTTGCATGATAGATCTCAACAGAACCAAGGTTAAAATAAGGAGAGAAAAAATTAATAACAAACAGTTTATATGCATTCCATAACCAGTTTCCAGTTTTATGGTGTACTGTCTGTGTAACACATTCCTCTACGTGAAAGTATAAGGAGGAATGACAGAATTCCAAAAAGATAAAGACACAAGTGGAGAGAACTCTGGAAATATAAGCCCTTGTCCATACATACAGACTAAAATATGCTATGGCCTGAATGCTAAGAATCTTTTTCATTACCCAAGCTCATGTAGAAGGACTTTATCTTTTCACCACAAAGATGTCTACCTTAACTGCTGGTAACATTACTGAAATGGTTTACTGTAAACTGTACACCTGACTTTCTCACCTCCCTAGTAAATCGTCCTTGGCTGGTCCATCATCTACATCGAAAACCTCAAATTCTATTGCTTGGCTTCGAATTACATCAGTCAAGAACTGTCGAGTATTAAGTGAAGGAGGGAGACAAAATGACATTTACATTATAAAAATAAAATGCAACAAGTGAAATTCTAAATAAACGTTACAAAAAATAATAACAGGAAATCAAAATTCAAAATCCTAAAATACTAAATTTTCATTATTCAGGCAGCACTCACATCAAACAAACCTTTACAAGTGATATGAGACTCGGACAATACTAGCATGACACAAAGGCCATGAATGAGCCAAAAACTTCCAGATCCAAACATTTCTAATCTAGTTCATGTTACAAATTTTCATTCAGTTATATACAAATTTCATCAGGTTATTCTTATCCAATGGGTGCTGTAAATGTTACCTAGAATACTGGACATCTGACTATATGACAGGCGTTACATTCTTTCGACTTCTTGAAAGAGTAACTTATAACTGCCAAAGGGACCATATTAGATAACCAACTTTTCATAAAACATTCTGAATAACAAAATGACAAAATGGAGGTATCCCTTTCTATTTTACGGTACACTACATCTCCCCAGTACTAGTGTAAAAAGAAACTTCAACATAATGCATTACAAGGGAGACTGTAAACGTGAAACATCCCTGTTCAGTCAGTATCATGACGTATTAACATTGAAGGTATATAATCAGAAATCACAGTGTAATTGAAGGTTTTTCATTTAAAGTTAAAGAACAGGAGGATTTTTTTTATTTATATTATCACATGTTTTCAATTTAAACCTTAGATGAAGATTTAATTTCCAGTACAGACATCACTTGCACACTTACCATTTAGTAAATATATATAAAAAGAAGCCTATCTTCATTCCCATCTACATTGGGTGAAGAAAGTGCACATGTGTATGCACATTTTGTGAAAATAAACAGCACAGAATTGCACAAGCTGGCTATCAAATCAATACTTTTATCTAACACGAATTTCAGAACTTGTGAATCTCAAGCATTGTTCAGCAATTCATGTTTTACATCAATTTCCTTAACATTTCAATATCCAGTTGGAGCTGGTGTCAAAACTTTATTCATTTCAAATGACCTCCAGATACTTAAATTACTATAAAATAGCCAGCCAATTTATGTTACTTTTACCTACAGCCATGTCTATATCCTCAGATTTTAGGAAAATGTCATTTGAAATACACTCTGCTTATTCATATCAGCATAGTCAAATTCTATTTTATCTTAAAGCATAGGTACAACTTTTTAAACAAAACCTTAACTTCATGGCTGATAACATACATCCTCTTTTCATAGTGCATGATGGGTTTGAGAAAATCAAGCTAAACAAGTACTGCTCGGTAATTCTTATCTTGGTAGGTACATTATCAAATGCAGTTCTCTTTCATCTCCATGCTGCTTCATCATTAACGAGTCAATTCTTCTCATAAAAGGAAGCTATACCTTTAAGCATCTTGACCACCAAGTGTTAAACTACCATACAGACTATACTTGTACAATGTATGTTTTGGCACATACACAGCCATTTCCTTAAATTTGAAACTGCTTCATTTAAGATGTAGCTTTGGGAAGAAGTTTACTCTGATCATTAAACAAAGATAGTTTCCTTACCTTTTCTTAATTCTCTCAACCCAACAAAGTTGTCTTTGATGACAAGAGACTACTAGCCTTCTGCTTTGTGGAGATGCTAAGTTTCTCAAGACATTATTAACATTCATTTCAAGATGCAAACTAATCATAAATTTGGACTAGGGATAGATCAAGATGGTCACAAGCATTTTCACGCAAGAGCAGTCAAGTTTCCCATCACAAGCAAAGCAGAAAAAAATTAAAAGTTATAAGGAAAAACAATTACATCTAAAGAAGGAAGTAATAAAACCTAACCCTTTAGCTATTTAATTACCTGGGACCTGTTGCAAAGCAATGGAGAGAAAATTACATATCCTTCATGTCGACAGCATCAATATTGTAGTACGTATATATAATAAAACAGCACCAGGGAATTAAGTTCATCATTATACATCCAACTGTCTTCCAAGACAAGTATATATGTAAATAACAGGAAGTATAAGGGTGTCTTGTTAACTATCCACATATGCTAGTCATTTAACTTTAATCACCTACATGGGAAGGAGTTTTACATTCTTAGGGCCTTATCTCTAACATTCTCTGCAATCAGAAAATTTATAATTTCTGAATTAAGTCTGCATTAATGTCTTCATTCATCTTATTCCATTCAACCACCTCTCATACTATAAATGTACTTCACATCTTTTAAAACAAGTTTCTTGCTTCATTTCAGGTTATCCTCCTTTTATCCCTACATCTCTTGAAAAAACTTTAACTGTCTAGGTTATCAAAACTGTTTACTATGTCATCAATCTCTCTTAACAATGAATGCTGTGATGATCAGGTCACCCCTCATTCTCTCTCTTTCAAGGCAGACAAATCTAAAGCCTCAAGCCTTTCCCTGTAACTACTCAGAACTCTGGGAACATCCTTGTTGCTCTCTTTTGGACCTTCTCTATTAACTCTTACTTTATGTGTGATGACAAAACTCGCTAACAATACTCTAGTTTTAGCCGTATGTATAATTTGAACAGTCTGCCAAATAATTCCTTATCCATAAACTTCAATGCAGTTTAATGATTTGACAGACAGCTGGCCTCCTTAACTACTCTCCTAAGGTGTGACTGGTGACAAGTTAGGAACAATGTTGACTCCTTAGTTTTTCTTAGGTTCCTGCAGCTTATTTTCTGCACAATGATAATCATATCAAGGCCTTTTTGCTGTGACCCAGTCTCTTCATTTTACATTTACTCAGGTTAACTTCATCAACCATGCATCAACCAACTTCAGGTCTATAAAGGTCCCCTTGTAAGTTGATGCTCTCCTCCTGGCTTTTCTTTTCCTTCCAGGACCTCTGTATCATATGTACACATTCAGGTAGGTCATTTCCATGGATCAAGAAGAGTGATGGTCCCAGTAACAGTATTTCTTAAACTTTGTGTTATACAACTATTTGTCAGAACCCAATATAAATGTATGCACATAAATGCTCTATTATCTATCTGTACAATAAGCACATTCAACACATGGGCACACCATATCAAGCTTAGTATCAAAATATTTATTCATAAAGTCAGCATATACACCTATTTCACAGTATCCTTCATGAACCAGTAACTGTTCCTATACAAGGTTTTCCTTAATACTCGTGAAATTATCATTTGATGCCCTCTAACATGCCTGTTTTTCCCAATTCTAAAGTTGCTTAATTTTACTATATATATCTAGTAGATTTATTTAGACACTTGTATGGTTTAAACATAATGTCCCTCTTTTTCTTACAGTACAGGTGATGCACATGCCATGCTTACTACTTGCTCTACCTTTTATCTCCATTTCCTTTATGGGCAACCACTGCTACCCACTGCTGACCACCCTCCACCATATCCATCTCCAAGCTGAATAACCATCCAAGTCTAATATATGCTGTATACACTTTTTCCGGGTAATTATGTCCAAGTCATGGTATGTAACTCTTGTATTGATCCAATACAAGAACCTTAAGTTTTACAGTGCATTAAACTTTCATGTTGTTTGCATTCAGTCTCTCCTCTCCCTGTAACTAGGCTCTTATTTTAGGTACAATCTTTATTACCCTTCTGTGGACCTTCTTCAGCAAATCTTAAATCTGTCTTATAATGGGGTAAACAAACAGTTGACATTCTATATGTCTATGTGCATATCTGTCTGCATAAACTGTTGGCCATGCATATGACTGGGTCCTTTTAACAAGTGTTTGCTTTAGCTTCACACCTTGATCAATTACAGCATAATCTAATTATGAACAAGTCCAGCATTAAGTAAACTTTTTTTGACAATCTTCCTAAAATGACATCCAGCTTTGAAGAACCATCACCATTTTGGATATATTAACCTATCTGATGGACATAATCAAATTCAGTATGTGGCATTTCAGTGATTTCTAGCAATTTCCCTTACCCCATGAAAATCATGCAAATATGAATTTTGCTGAAATCACTGAAGAGACTTTCTGTTGCTATTCTTTTGACATACATCTCAAGTGAAACAAAGTTTAATATGACTAACCTCACAACAGAAATCCCATTTAGGGTTGATGGTATTGTTGATTGTCTTTGTTTGGAACTTCTGCGCACCTAAACGAAGGATGCAGTAAGGATCAGACTTGCCCATTCCCATCAAGCCAACATCTTTCTTCATCAGATTCTGTGCTTCTATGACATGGATTCTCAGCACACCCTAATGGAGACAAAAAAATCATACCTGCTCATATAAATTACATTTATACAGTACCAAAGACTACAAAGAGTTTGTGGTATACAAAAGATAGAAAGTAATGCACTATTCAGAACATGAAACAATACTTAAGTAATCCCATCTTAAGATCTACATAAGTGTGCAAGGACTGGAGCCATGGGAATACACTAAAGCAAGCAAAAACTATTCCTCTTGTATGCAAATGCATAATGTGAATATTCTAGATTATCAAGCATACAATATTTTTTTTTTCATGTTAACTGGGATGGCATGGGCAGCTGAGGCCCTAAGCAAGGCTATACAAATGAATGAATTCAGGATAATGTATTTCAACTTACTGCAGGAGATGGGCATTTCAAATCTGCTGTGTTGATGTCCTCCACAAGTTGAATGGGGTATCTGTTGGGCAGCACCATCATGTGTGCAATCTGCTCTATCACTATACTCCTCAGGATGTCACTGCAAATAATTACAAGATTAAAATTTTCAAGTAAAATTCTAAGGCTAACTTTTCAGAAGCAAAAAATGCTAGTATCCCCTCTGTTTTGACAAAACCTGAGGAGCTCTGCACAACCTAAAGGGCACTATTCTGAACTGCTTTGCTCAGTATCCTATCTTCAAAGCTAGATATTTTCTTCTTATTGTTTAGCCTTACAAACTGATGGACTGTACATAAGGGAGCCATCCTGAATTTCTTTCGCAGATGGTGTTTAACAAATAAGATCTAGAATCACTTGTTAAAGTCCTATTTAATAATAGTAATTAAGGTACTGACAAAAGGGGAGAAAACCAGCAACCTAAAAAAAATCATTATGTACACAGGGTTATTAACAAAGCAAGAGTTATGAAGCACTGAAAAGACAGATTCTGAGCAATCTGAGAGGAAATACACAAATTATATAATTCTAAGTTTTATTTCAAAATATCTTGCATAACTGGGGAATGAGTGTGCACAAATGAGTCAATTTCTTCCTCCTTAAATGGGAAAAGCAATTATGTATATACAAAAAAGTTTATTTAAATTCATTCAAGATTCTCAAAATTGTTGGTTCAACTGGGCCCGGAGAAACAGTTTTAAAATCTCTGCTCAATGTCAGGCTTGGTGATGACAAAATGGAAATAAAAATGTAGAATATATAATAGAATTATCTGAAAAGGGTTATGTTATCAAATAAGCAACTTATATGTGGCTAAGGGACTCAAAGAAAATTAATCTAATTACCCATTTCACAGTTGTACTCTAAAAAGGCCATATACAGCAGAAACTTGTTACACTCACCTCAACCCAGGCATGTCAAACACATCAGCCAGCCCAATAAGGTTGAAGTCGACATCTGGATTGTTCAGGAAAAATACTTGCAGGCCACCCACAAGAGGAATCTGTCTCACAAGTGGCCTCATCACCACCCGCATCCTTCCGGAAATCTTTGTTGTGGAATAAAATATATAGCTATGAACAAATTTTTTTCTGAATGGCAGCTAACAAATGGGTTTCTCTTCCACAATCAGTATTTACATACATCCTCACTCACCACTTTTTTATCTTGAAATTCCATAATGATCTGTGCTTTCTACAATTTCTCATTACTTGTGAAAATACCTAAAGAATTACCCAACCTATAAGTAGTCATTCTACAGTTGATCAAATTCTTATTTGCATGCAGTATGTGTTTTATACACACGTCTTCCTTCCTATGGACAGACATTTATAGCAAGTTCTTTCTTACCAACAGTCAAGGTTTAACACCATTTCCCCACTTTGGGGTAAACCGACTTTAAACTCGGTAAGCATGTACACTACTTCAGTACAACTCAAAACCATTTTTCATACACAAGTCTCTTACAAGATTTTACATAGGTCAAAACCCAAACATGCATAAAGAATATTAACTTGTGCTCTAACCTAAACCAATAAGAAATACTGTACAGAGAAACCCTTCTACACACTCCATAAAATGCACAGGATATACCTACTTTCAGTCATTTCTACTGTTCTACTAGTGTTAATAGCCACTGAAGACATTTTGGGTATTACTGTATGTACAGCTATATTTCAGTTTTTTCTTAAACTCTGACGTCAAATTCCTACACTGTGCATCAAATCGGTGACTAACCATTTTTGGCTCCAAGAATAAGATTTCATAAAAACAAGACCCTTACCCAACCATACTTTAACAAGTGGTCATGATATTAGGCCAAAATTTGTCTTTCAACATCTAAAGTGCCAATGACATCTGTGTCAACTAGTTTTACCCTTTTTCCTTCAGTATGTCCTTCTGAACCTACACACAGTACTGGATCCTCAAGAAGTTGTAAATTTTGAGAACCTGCTGTGTCTGTGCTTTGTCTGGATTAAAAATGAAATGCCACTTTAGGTTGTGAATTTACCATAATCCATTTAATTTCAACCAGTGTTGAATGTCAGCACAAAGATACTTTTCAATAAGTCCCATGAAATGACTGAATTGAACTGAATTATATTCAGGCTTTTATCAACAACCCGAGGTGAAATGTATACTTTTAACTTCTACCCCAGTTTTATATGGCAAGTCAGCTCATGTTGCCGGGACTTGCCACCAATATCCATCTGATAATTCACTTGTTCAGTAAAGTTTTAGCACAAATATACGGTATGAAAATATCAACAGATGCAAGCTGCATTTGCCTGCAAATGTTGGCCTTTCTAGTTTCTTATTAAATGCTATGGTAACTAACTTTCCTTTCAAAAAAGTTCCTCTGTATTCATCAAACTCTACCAAAAGCACCGCATAACAAACCTATAAATTCCCTCCCTTTACTCTATCAAAGATTATCTACAGTTATCAAATTTACAACAAACTGTGCTTTATCAATTCAGGCCTGATATGAAAGGTACAAGTATGGTAAAAGTATTACATATTACTACAAGAACAAACAAGCTAGTAGGCCACCCCTAATGCACTGACAACTAATGGATGAAAAAAAAGTCATTAATACAAGTAGTTTATGTCATGTTGTACCTGTAAGTCCTTGATGCCCATTTTGAATTTGGAAACGCTTACTTCAAACTTGCAATCTCCAGCATAACTGAAATCATATCAACACTACAGTTCATTAGAAAATATTCTGTATCCAATGATTAAACAAGTAGAAACACTTCCACATCAAATGAAAAAAGTCTGAATCTACTCTAATTTACATTGGGATTATAATCATATGTACACACACAACCACAAACAAATTCTGGAAGTAGCAAATTCGACTCTAAATTTCAATAACATCTTATGTACAAGTTTACTAGACGACAAAAGTTTTTGCATTAGGTGGTATAAATTACAACAATTAAGGGAACATTCCTATTTGTACCTTGTATCCACCTAAATAATGTCATGGTAATAAAAAGACCAATGACCACATTAACCTCTTCATAAAATTTTTACATAATATGCCTGTGAACAAATTTACCAGTAGAATATCTTGGATTTCTATAACAGATTGCAAATGCCTTTGCTAACATGGAATCATTCTTATAGTGAGAATGTTGCATTCGTTCATCCTTTCATTTAACTGTACTACAAAAGATAGGAAGTGACTTCTGTAAGTGATATTTCAACTGTACTCACGCAAAGTCCATATCCATGATGATCTCATGACGTGAAGTGTCATCATAAACCTTAACACCAGAAAGCCTTGGTGGAGTGTCTCCAAGGATGATTTTCTCAAACTTGAAGCCATTGAGTTTGTATTCCTCCAATGCAGTGCGCATGCTGGGTTCAATGGAAAACTTGCAGAGGTCTTGTACATAGTGTCCAGCATAGGGCCACAGTTGACGAATTATCTACAAGAACAGGTATATGCACCAATATAAAAAATATTGTGCTCATCTCTCTCTCTCTCTTAAAAAAAGACAAGTGGTTATGGTTAGAACTTTATGTTTAAGTTAATATCTATACCCACAGGGGTAATATGGTAACTTACTTTATTCAAAGGTCATAGCTAGAGCATGGAGAATCATTTAAGTAACAGATTACCATACTATATGATAAAAAAGGAGCCTCTCAATGGACCTGAAGCTCCACTTTCATTAGGCCCACAGACAAGATGCTTAATAGTGAAGTATAAAATCATTTTAAGAATATAATTAAATCAAAGCATAATAAAGCTCTGACATTTCACATAGATTTTCAACGACAGTTAAAACCCTGTCCTTTTTACCAATATGAACATCTTACCCCATTAAACTGCATAAACCTAAAATATTCTTCAATCTAAATATTGAAGAGTCTTGTCATTTATGATCAGCATGGACAGGTTGAGAAACTTGGGTCAGAAAATGAGATAAACCTGTTATTACAGGAGTAACTGGAGCCTTCAACATAAAAAAAACAACATATACCAAGATTTCTTTAAATATCTTTACAATTGGACAAAATTTCCCATAATAAATGGCTATCTAGACAACCATTAACTACATTACACAAGCAAGTGCCTCGTAATATTTTCCTTCTCCCAACATGGGCTAGGATCCTCTGACCACCCATCCTCACCTCTCCTACCTCACAACAATGAAAGATCACAAAACTTAGTTGATGTCATCCCAATCCTACAATTTTCAGCCTTTCCCTATCCCTACAGTGGACAACCCATACATGTTATGGCCACTATACCAACCCACAAAAGGCCTTGCCATAGCTACACAAGCACTATCCTGAATCCTAGCCTTGCCATAGCCTCACAAGCACTACACAAAAAAAAAAAATGACCCAACTTCACTTCAGCACCTACCTTGTTGAGCCACTCCACACGCTCCATGTCTGGGAACGTTACCTGCAACACGAATACTTACATTATTATCACACACTAAACTTGCAAAGTACGTATCAAACAGTTATATGTACCATGATATTGTGCGTAATCTTCAACAGCCACTAGTGACAGCATATCAAAAGAGTGACTACTGAACATAACCAGCTAAGGCATAGAAGGGTGCAGTAGTAGTGGTGGTGGTGGTGGTGGTACCGGTGGTGGTGGTAGCAGCAAAATGATGGTTGTGGTAGGTTGTGCAGATGAGGGCTACAAAGGTTGATCAGGTGTGTTCACATGCCAGTCACGGCCCAGAAACTCTCTGGGTTAACACCTGCCTATCGAAATTTTCCAGGTGTCCACAGTACAACTTGCAGGCAGACCACCAAATTCATATTTGTTCACAACTCTACACAGCACATTCATCATACCCCTATGGAGCACTCGAAGTATCTCCATGTAGTACGTTCATCATATCCCCAAACAGCATGTTTATTATCCCTACGGTGTGCATTCATCACATCCCAACAATGTTCTTAAAATCCATGCTGCACACTCGCCCTGTCCATGTGCCATTTTAGCTAAAAAAAAAAAAATCATTCCCATGTATTCATCATATTCCAATATGTTCATATCCCAATATTCATCATATCCCCGTATGCTGTAATGACCACTCTCAAGCCTGGCTTGAAGTGGTCATATTTACCACTCGTACGCTGTCCACCTCCCCCCCCCCAAATACTGCCATGTAGGCCACCTAACCAGTCACCACCACAGGTGTTGCCTCGCTCATCTTAATTACCTCCATGATACCGAGTATTTGGTGGTTTCCACAATATTATATTCGAGAGGATTTATACACATGTTCTGTACGGTTTATCGTATTCCAAACTGAGTAACTACTCCATGGTCTCCTGCATTAGGCTGCGCTACATTCCGTAGCAGGGACAGGATCGACTCCTCTGAAGAGAAGATATCTCTTAACAAGATTACCCGCAGTGCAACCTCAAGCAGGCGGAGTCATAAGAACATAAGAAGTGAGTTTCCCTCGGAAATGTACTGTGTTAGAAAATCTTAGACTGTCTCCATACATTCCTCTGACTCATCTGTATCATCTTCCCAGCTAATTGTACTCAAGTTAAAATCACCTAGCGTACATACATTTTTATTACAAGCCTTCCTAATTTCGTCCCATTAATATTTCCCCTCAGACTATCTAATCTGGAGGGTTCTGTATAATACTCAATCTTTAACATTTTTCAGCTATTTCAACCCAATCTATTCTGCATTTTTTGTTACTTTAACGCTACTCCTGTTACAGCTTTCAATATCATCCCTAATATACAGCGCTATCCCACCTCCTCTCCTATCCTTCCTATCAGTCGTGTAAAGTTTGTATCCATCAACAGAAAACTCTGACAACAGATCCC
>JAUUDW010248987.1:0-13474 GCA_032361385.1 Panulirus guttatus | reverse complement strand
AATACCGTACGACAGTTTGAAACAAGACGACTGACAGCGAGGCCGCTCTAGCGGCCGGCCGACAGCCGTGTTACAGAGCTGGCAGGTGTATAAGGAGTTTGTATCTTCTTAATTTAAACTTTTCTTTTTTTCCTCTTTACGTTCTCCAGGAGGTCAGGAAGGTTTTTTACACCTAATTTGGCTTATGGCAGCCGAAAGATTTTAGGCGAAATTAGGTACTAAACACAGTGGTACAAATACAGTGTGCTGGTGGTTGACGCACCGAAGCTTTAAAGCGGGATATGAGTTATCCCTGAAGCAGTTGGACCCATCGTCCTTGAGCCCTGCTCATCCTCGGAATAAAATGTCCTTAATTTTGCGCATCATTTAAAACATTTTTCCAAGAACCAGAACGCCGTGCATGCGAGTAAAATAGTGTTTTGCCCCCTGATGAATACTCATACTCATAAAATACGTACATGTATAAATTCGTGAAAGTCTGTGTACAGTGTGGAGGGGGGAAGATAAAGTGGGGAGGTGGAAGGTACATTGTGGTGGTGGAAGGTACAGCGTTATGGTGGTGCGAGGTACCTTGTAAAGATGTGAGGTACAGTGTGGAGGAGGAGGGAGGCGTTCTTCTAAGAGCATTGATCAGTCAGGACGAGGGTTTTGGCACTGTGACGTTAATGTTGATGTTGGCACTCATGTTGTTTGCAGTGATAAAAGTGATGATTGGATTACAAATGACAACCGACTGCTGCTCCAGCTACGATACTACCACTGTGATTACACCTACCATTACAGGTACGTCTACCACAGCAGTTACAACTACCATTTCAAGTAACACTACCACTTCACTTGCAACTACCACTATAGGTACCTGCCTAGCGTTGGCCGGTGGGCCTCTTGCAGTGTCCTGCAGTGTCCTCACTTCTTCCGTTCTTATGACATCTCATCTTCTGTATCAGTTGACTTCCCTCCATTATCACTGCTTGTTCCCCCTTTACACTATTACTAATTCTTTTGCTCGATCTTCTCCTCATATCTTTTCCATATACACAATAATATTATAACAACGAGATGTCTACAACAACATCAGAATGCCTACAGCAACAACGGGATGCGTACAGAAACAGCAGAATGCGTACAGCAACAACGGAATGCGTACAACAGAATGCCTGCAACAACATCGGAATGCCTACAGTAATAACGGGATGCCTACAGCAACAACGGAATGCATACAGAAACAGCGGAATGCATACAGTAACAACGGAATGCCTACAGCAACAGCGGAATGCGTACAGCAACAACGGAATGCGTACAGCAACAACGAAATACCTGCAGCAACAACGGAATGCGTACAGCAACAACGGAATTTCTACAGCAATAACGGAATGCGTACAGCTACAACGAAATGCCTACAGCAATAGCGGAATGCGTACAGCAACAACGGAATGCGTACAGCAACACTGGAATGCGCACAACAACAACAACGGAAGCCCACAGCAACAACGGAATGCCTATAGCAACAGCGGAATGCCTACAGCAACAAGGGAATGCGTACAGCAACAGCGGAATGCCTACACGTCGAAGCTTTGGAACTCTTTACCTTCTCATGTCTTTCCCAATAACTATGACCTGGCTCATTTCAAAAGATAGGTCTTTCACTTTCTCAAAAATTCTTAAATACTTTCCCTGTCCTTTCTTTCCCGTTTCTTAATTCTCTCTATTTTTCGATTAGGGCCCGGCCTTGATGTGGACTTATGTCCATGACTGGAGCCTTCAACATAAGAATCAAAAACTATCATTTCAGACATACTACCACTTTTTAGATACAACTACCACTTCAGTTACAACTACCACCTTATGTCCACCAACTACTAGCTACCATCAGCACAACCATTACTTCAACAACAGACCACTATAACAACAGTTACGGTAACATCTGGTGTTTGCTGCTGGTACAGACATTACCACAATACTGATGTCGCGACGGACGAAAATCTTTCTGCTGCACCACACACCTAGAGGCTGGAGGCTGCTGCTGCTGCTGCCATCATACCTTCTGGACTTAATGAATAATACGACGAGAAACATCAGTCTTCACACTGCTCGATTAGCGAACGTATTAATACTGTTAATGACATTCAGACGTAATAATTACTCCACACCTGATCAAGGTTTCAAGTTTACTCCCCAGCGAATCACCACCACCAGTTCTGACCATTTCCCTGAAAAGCGCTTTTAATCTGTATTCCTAAACCTGAAGTACGATTATGGCATAACTCAGAAAGTTTCTGCCCGTCACCAAAATCTAAATCTTCGTTTTGACTAATCCAGTACACGTCAGTAGTGATCATGTTAATATGTTAACAAGTACAGACGTAGGCAGGCAGACAAGCATACCTCATCAGATGTGAGGATGATTATGACAAAGATCTCATTACCCCAACACATGGCTTCTCTCGCCTGTTGACGGTCGACCTCAAAGCGTCTGCTAATGGATCCCTTGGGTAACGAGAGGGGGCTGTAGGATTAGATTCCATTTCCAGTCGAAGGTAAGGTCACCCTGGGATCTAGTTGGGGCCTCTGGTCATGCAAGGCCAGCCGAAAGATTAAGCGGTTTTGGCTAAACCAGCTACAGTTTTCGTTGCCATACCACCCTTGACATGGTGAGAGATTCCACGGGACAATGACAACTTTAAGTACAGCTGTCGTTGCCATGTTTCCAAGTCTTTACAAGGCTTGAAAAAAAAGTGTAAATGAGCCTAAACGTAAGATTCCTCTTCCTCCCTTTCTCCCTTTTCCTTCTGCTTTTAGTTCTCCCTAACGCGCCTCACCTCAGCTTTTCACATTTTCCTTCTCGTTTCAAAGGTGGCCACTGGGGCCACAAAGGACGGGATTCCCAAGAGGTCCTCTTACGACTTCTCTCTCGCCTCTTACTGCTGTCCTCAACTAACGCCTCCTCCTCTTGTGACGCTTTCTCTTCCTCTTATCACTTCTTCCTCCCTACCCATCCCATCTTATACTTTTCCCCATGCTTTTAATCATGATTCTATCTACATAGCAGCCCAAACAGAACGGATAAAACGCCTTAATGGTGGCCGTCTCTGATGAAACATTAGAAAAATGTGAGAAAAAATGTGGGAGAGATTGATATGAGCTCCTCCTGTGTTTGCAGACTTCGCCCTGAGAAGTAGACAGATACTGGAAAGAGGGAAAGACAAAGGAGTAAAGGGAATTCCACAGATTCGCTGTTCGAGGAGAAAAGGAGGTATGATACTGCTTTTATTGACACCACCACCTGAAGCTCTGCTAACTCAGACGTGACTACCACTGCTAATATCGCCACCACTATCATCAAAACCACTGCCGTTACCTCAACAACCACCATTACTAATACGCCAACCACTGCGAGCCGTGTAAACCCCTAACACCATCCCTACCACCACCTCTGCCACAAGGCGCTGGTCACTGTTGACCGAGGATCCACTGTTCTGGACACGGCTGAAGGGCCACCATCCAACCCGTCCGTCCTTCTCGTTACAGAGGCGGCGGGGCAGCGAAGGATGGGAATCCCAAAAAGGTCCCCAGGCAGGGGGAACCACCGACCTCTCGTTGCCCTTCCTGCAGGACATTCACGAGGACCTGGTGGCCTTGTGGTCCCTACAGGACATTACACCAAGGGACGAGATTGCAAAGATGTCCCGATGAGGCTGTGTGGGGAGCAGCTGGTCGCTGGCGAACCTTCTCCTATTACGTAATATTTCCTTATGGGCTCTGTCTCCTCATACGCCTGTAAGGGACACCAGCACAAATGAAATCGACTCCTGACGGGACATCTGTCTATGATTCACCAAACTCTGCCTGTCCCCTTCACAGGCAACTGACTCTCCTCCTTCTACATATATTGCTTTAATTTATGATAACTTTATCCTACGTAGACCAATTCAACTGTAACGCTTACTTCTGGTTCAGAGGCCATTAAGAACATCATGCCGAGGACATATGCGAGACACGTACGAGGCATGGGGTAAGCAGAGGTGACATGCTGATGAAGACACACGAGAGAGAGAGAGAGACAACGTTAAAACACCGGTGGCATGATGAGACATCACTGAAATACACATTAATGAGGCACAGACGATACGCTAATGAGGGCTCATGTTGTTCACTAATGAAATACATCTCTTGTCCTCGTTGGCCGTTATAGCCTTCCCGGAAACGGTATAATGATGTATTTCCTGACAGTTGGAGACACGACCAGATTCTGCCGTCCAGGGCCCATCTATTTCCTGCGGCTGAAGAGGGATGACGGCAGCCAGGGGGCGCAGCGCCATCCACCGCAATCGTACTCGGACTGTCCCATGCGCGCCATAACCTAGGGCGGAGAGCAGCACGTCCATTCTGGTGACGCCTCAAGTCGCCTGTAGGTGCTCTTCCCCCCTCCCCCCTCTCCCCTTGCACGTCCCTCACACAGGTCAACACATTACCTGCAGAACCTGAGCAGCGTCACTTTCCTCCAGGTCAGTACTACACTCCGGGTCACAACAACTATCTTAGGTCACAACGTCACGTCCATCCAGGTCACAGCGTCACGTTCCCCCAGGTCCCAGCGTCACATTCTTCCAAGTCATAGCCTAGTTCAACAGCCTTCAACGGTGACCATCTTGTCTCCACCGAATTCCCGTCCTTTGTCTCTCCGCGCTGCTCTCTGCCTTCTGCGTTGCCAGACCTCGAGCTACAAGATTTTCCTGTTTGCACCACCACAACCCCACCACAGAGCTGTGTTAACAGAGGCCAAATGTGGGCTGTGACCGTAGAACAGAGCAGCGTTCTATGCCTGTTTACCATTTCCAATGACTAGCTTATGGAAAGGGAGATCAATGTTCCTCTCGTACAAGCCACACGGCTGAGTGCCTGGTTGACGGAGTAACCCTTAGGCTGAACCAGAGGATTTGAAATACCTTTCCATTTTTCTTCTATTTTCTTACCTTCGTCTGGATTTCTGCACTTCGCACAACCCACCAACAAACTTCACCCAAAAGGAGTCATCGACCCTGGGACACCCATCCCTCCATTCACGAATAAATGAAAATTATATTTATAGTTTAATTTCAAGCCACCTGGATCTGGTGTGCTGAGAGAAAGGGTCGCCTTAACATCCCTGGGGAAGCAGAACTTGGCGAACGATTCCAAATTCGTTTATCACTCGTCGGAAATTCGCTAAATAACTCAGCGTCGCGTATGTCATCCTGCCAGTCTTTCCCTGAGCGTTCCTTACTCCTGGAGGCTCGCGCTGTACCGCTAAACTTTTTCTCGGTGGGGATATCCAGCATTTGGAATTCTGGAAACAAAATTTCTAGCCTTCGAAGGTCAAGGGTCAAGAATACAGGAACAGTCTGCATAAAACAGCTTGACCGAGGAGGACTGGGTCTCCCCACACACCTCGCCAGAGAGGGTGTTTTTTCAATAAATCTCTGACGAGTTTATCATGCAGTGTCACGCTACTGCTTGACACAGACCTGATGATACTAGAAAAAAAGTTGATAGTTATATCGGATGACACGTTGGGAAATAGATGCTTCAGCTTTCCGACAAAGTAAAACACAACTGGCTACCACAGTCTGCGGTAGTAACAGTGACATATTATCAATCTGCCATTAGTTCAGGAATCATTCTCGACCCGTGTCGTACCTGTGAGCGATACCCACCCATTCCGGCGGTCGGGCGTCCCACGGCCGTGGTCCCCACCTCGGAGTTCTGCCGCTCACCAGGTGTCACTCCTGCTGGCGTTAATTTTTTCTTTCGTCATCTCGGGATGGTCAATGGTGCGGTGGGGTTCTCAACCATTCCCAGCGGTGGAAGGAAGAGTACCATCAGGGGAGCATCGCGTGTTGTCGGCCGGCGGTTGTCACTTCGCGGTACTGAAAGCAATCGCCATCTGGCGAGTACATAAACCTCCCACAGACAGACTTGCTCACTGACTGGTAAATCGTGCTTTAGGATGAATGATCAGAAAGCCTTCCAGTGACGACGATCGTGGGTTTGCTGTGTAAAAGGAATCTACAGGATGACATCCCTCGTTACTGTTGGTCGTCAGTGGCAGAACCCGAGTCTTTTGCTGTCTTTCAGTGGAACTGGTTATTTCCCTGGGTGTACACAGTACCTACGACTAGACTTAATCATTCAGGAAGTATTTGAACAAAAATCTTGACGCAGACCCGCATACTATCACGACATACAAGAGCCATATGTATATGGTTAAATGGTGCAATCAACACATTGATGTTTTGCGACTAGGATATGGATTCTCATGGGAGTTTGCTTGCCCCTGCTGTTGATAGGGAACAGACCAAATGTAAACTTTGCCAGCATAGCTAGTTGCACAGCCTGCAACATTATGCAAAAGACGGTCGTAAAACTAGCGAGTTCAGAGGTAGACATTTCCCACCGACCTTTACAAGATAATGTTTATGCATTTCATCCATAACAATGCTATACTCAGATACTTGAAAAGTATCTTTACTCATTGCAAATAGTTCATCATACTTACAAAATCCAATCATGGTTGTTCAACGTTTTGTGAACAGTTCATACGATGTAGATTACTGAATAATTCATTCAGTGTTTAATTCTTGTCAACATTTTTGTCACTCTGTAACTTGTAATTTAGTTAGTGAGGCCCAGTTCCCGAACCTCTAGTGCACTCTGTATCCCGTTGTGCACCACCGCCCACATGACGGGTAGGAGGAAACAGTAAATTCGCCTCCCTTGTGGTAAAAATGAAATATCGATCCCTCTCACTTCACCACAACCCAGGCTACAGGATTTTCCTGCCTGCCACCACACCCACGTCACAGCGCTGTGTGAACGGGGACCAAATCTGGACCGGGGACCGCGGAATAGAACAGCGTTCTGTGCCTGTCTACCGTTTTAAATGACCAGCTTATGGAGGGGCAGTCAGCATTACTCTCGTACTCACCTCACAGCTGAGCGTCTGGTTGATAAGGTAAATCTCTTGGACAGAATCCGAAGACCTAATATTAATTTTTCTACTTTTATTTCTTTCACTTCGTCTTAATTTGCGCACGCCATACAACCCTATGACAAACTTCTCCAGAAAGTCTTCGATTCCCGTCCCCCCTTTCCCCCCCGGCCAGTCAAAAATAAATAAAGATATATTCATAGTTTTATCCACACCCACTTGGATCTGGTGTGCCCAGACAGCGTCGCCATGGCTCTCCCGTGTGACAATAGAGTTTGGCGAAGTTCCAGATTCACTTTTACTTATGTTGTTCTGGGATGCTCAAAGTTACAGTCATTTACCTCCATCTTTAGATTACTGTCCGTATGCCTTTGAGGTCAGATGTGTGTAGTGGTGTGTGTACTCCCCTTCACCAATGTTCTTTATCACGTACCAGGAGACCCCAAAGACCCTCGCCAGGTTAGCTCAGGGTCTAGATGTGGCTAAGAAACAGATCTGGAAGATAACAACACAAAAAATATAGATCACAACATAACTTGTATAGAACACGAATGAATGACGCCATCGTTGAAGGTCCCTCATAATAACGAACTATGACTTCTTCCGCTACCGGTGGCGATGGTACAACACGACCACCACAAATAACAAAACGTCACCGTCACACAACCTTTAACAGTGTTACCATTGCCACCACAGCACCACTACAACCACCACCACCACCACTTCTTATAAAACCAGCCACTATACCACAGCCCCCAGAGCACTACCACAACATAATGACTTGTATCGTGTGTTGCAGGTCAGAAGTTAAAAGTGTCGCGAACTGGCTTACACCAGAGAGCCTGGCCTCCAGGCATGCGGGGCAGGGCAGCTCACATATCCCTCCACGAGAGTCAAGAGAAAGGTGAGGCTCGGGAGAAAATGAATCGAATGTTGCAAAAGCTTTTATCATACTCAAGGTTTGTGTGACAAATGATATTCCCCGGGAGGGAGGTTCCCCGTTTTTCTGTGCAGAAATACCATAAACAAATACCATACAAGTAAGCTCAAGCATTAAAGGCCAGAGTAATATATATATGATAGAATTCGCTGACATTTATTAAAGCAGAAACATCGAAACGAACAAGCAAGCAAATGGAATATAACAGCCCCATTCTTTTCATATGTTAATGTTTTTTGCAATGATGCATACATTTTATTCATCTCTCGTTGTGTGTTGCCTCATACTCATAGACAATCATTGTTAACAATGACCACTGTAAATCAGAGCGATGGCTGACTGTACCCAGTGTGGTTCAATTGTTGACCTTTACCTCCGAATACTCCTGGGAAATTCATCATGACAAACCTTTTACCGAGGTAATAAATCACTGCCCGGGAATTTATCGTCCAATTAGCTTAATGTCTGTAGTTTGTAAACTAAGAGAGAGACCATCAGTTGGGATAAGACTGTAAACCATTTAGAGGACCACAACTTATTACACGATTCTCAGCATGGTTGTCGACGAAATCGCTCATGCTTGACAAACTGCTTGATTTCTTTCATGAAACAATCAACATGTGTGATGAAAGAAAAGCAAATGATGTCGTCTATATTGATTTTCTAAAAGCATTCGATAAAGTTCCTCGTCAAAAGTTACTTCGATGGTCAGGAAATTGGCTGACTGGCCGTAAGCAAAGAATAGTGATTAATGGTCAAGCCTCAGAATGGTTAGACGTGATAGGTGGCGTGCCACAGGGATCAGTCTTGGGGCCGGTCCTCTTTCTTGTGTATAGTAACGATGTTGATAATGGGCTTTGTTGTAAAATCTCTAGATTCGCAGACGATGCTACGTTGGAAGATGAACCTGCAACAGAAACTAAACGTCTGCAGCTTCAAACTGACATAAACACACTTATGGACTGGGCCTACAGGTGACAAATGAATTTTGATATTGGTAAGTGCAAAGTTTTACATATCGGTTGTGAAGGGTCAGGGAGGAAAAGGACTTAAGCGCGATGATCGCTTATAGCCTAAAGCCAGGCAAGCAGCGCAAAAGCAGTTAAAAGGGGTGAACAATATTCCTGGATTTATAGGAAGGACTTTCGAGTTTAAGTCTTGGGAAATTATCCTCATCTTCTACAACTCATTTCTGCGTCCTTATCTTGAATATCGGGTTCAGTTTTGGTCACCCTGCTTGGGGAAAGACACACACACAATGGAAAGAGTATAGAGGAGAGCTACCAAGATGATTCCCTGCCTGAGAAACGAATCCTATGAGAGACGACTAAACGAACTGATTTTATTTAGCTTAGAAAAGAGAAGGTTGAGAGGTGACCTAATATAAGTATTCAAACTTCTGAAAGGCATCGACATTACAGATTTACCAAGCTACTTAAAAAAAAGATTCGTCTGATTTCACCCGTAGCAACAGATATAAACTTGTTGGCAAATGTGTACCGCAAATGAGGCGAAGTATTCTTTCTTCAATAGGACTGTTAACATATGGAATGACTGACCAATCAGAGTAGCTGAAAGTAGAACATCCTCAGCTGCACCATATATTTACAGGTCTTCCCTTTCTTAAAAAAAAAACCCTGTATGTCGTTCATCTCCTACAACAATACTCCACAAGTTTCTGTTCCCTTCCACCATTACAAACAGCCTCTTTAGGACCCAGTGGTCTGTTCGTTCATGTTTGAATTCAGTTCTTATCATGGCAGTTTTGGTCTGGTTAAGTCTGGCTGGCGCTCAATCATGGCTCTAGTCGGAATCATCTACAGAACCTTTACTAAATGTACGGTTACAGTACGTCCAGAATAAGCATTCCACTTGGCCTCACACACCGCCGGACGCAGACGCCTCCAGAGGGCGGACAGAGATAAGGGCGTACGTACCACAGGGAACTATGAGAGACCTTCTGCCGGCGATGTAATGCGGCATTTCCAACGGAGCTCCTCAGCGTCTCGCCAGAGGCTGAAAAAATGCGGCAGCTAATTGGCCAGGACCCAGATATGAGGCTCATCCCTCAGCCCCAGAGAGGGGGAGGGGAAGGGGGGAAATGGGCTGTGGGGACACTAATTAGTCGCTAGCACTAATCTCCCCGGGTTGGGAGTTAGGAGAGGTGTTGTTAACCTCTAGCACTAGGATACCCGAACTCCACCACGAAGCATAGAGATGTTGTCCAGTGAAACGATTCACTGACGGTCTCATCAGGGCAGCTGAGCCAGGCTCGTGGTGAAGGAACGCATATGAAACGTCTGTACGTAACTGCTAAGCTTTCCTGAACTTTTCACAAGTTGTGCTTCAGATATTTCCAATATCGTCACCTGCCCCGCGTTTTTTGGGACCTTTGTGCCAACGTTTTATTTCATTTTGTGTTTTTCACCTTTGCTCGAGTTCGCCTGCCTAACGACTACAGCTGCGTGTGTGTGTATGGTGTGTGTGTGTGCCAGTCTGCAAAAAACATTTCTTTATAACAGCGTTTGTTCGCATTTGTCCATGAAAATATAGACGGATATGTCTGTCTGCCTTTGTCCAGGTCTGTCTATCGAGCACCTGCTGGGTCTACACACGTCTGTATATCGTGTGAGGGAAATGATCATGTGTACAGGTACGGATGCAGACATCATGTAATGCTTGTTACACATAATTTGCCTTTCCCATAACAAGGCATTACCGAGAACCCGGGTGACTTTCCCGCCCACCAGCACGGCATAAGACTTGTCAACAACACCTTGTGGTGTACAGACGGTGGGTCCAGCGTCCACACATGCCACACGGTAGGGGTACACTAGGTGGAGTGTGTCCTGCTACCTTTATGGGGTAAAACCCTGACTTTTCACAGAGCCGGTGTTAAGACCTGACCTCCGTGTATCACTTCCCTTATGATTCCGATGGTTCTCCTGTGACCAGGAAGGTCTTGTCCTTACCCGAGGTCATGCAGAACCTGGAATGAACCCAACTGAACTGGTATACACTGAATCGTTGAGGATGGCAATTATGGCGTAGCATGTCCATATCTTTAATGCTGTCTTATACTGAACGAGTGTCACAGGCGACGCTCACGAGGCGGCGCTGCAATCTACAACACCACAACACGACGTCCTTCGCAACATCTCATGAGTGTAACTAAACCTCATCCCACGAGGGATAGAGACCCCCTTTCATGGATAAGCTACCTCAAGGATGATGCAACCTTATCCTTCTCCCAACACGACCCTCACCAGACCGGTCAGGCAGACGACAGTTCCATTACTAATCAATTCCTTCGGTGAATGATGAAAGGAGCACAACGGAACTGTCAGCTGTGTACGGTGAAATGGGAAAAATCGGCAACGTCAAGAAATTAATGTCCGACATCCGCAGGATAGGATGGTGAGGACCTCTGGCGTCCCGTCGTCCCGTCCTCAGCGCGATGGTGTTCCCAGGGTACAGAGGGACGGAGCCCCGGGCACGGGGACGGAATGCAGGGCGGAGGGAGGGATTGTGGGGACAGAGGTGTCCAGGTGTGCTCCTGATGGGGGTATGATCTCCTGAGAAGAGTAAAGGAAGAGAGGGACCCCAAGAGAGGAAGTCTATTGGGAAACAAAGAGAGAAAAAGAGGGGCGAACAGGGAGGTGTTGAGAGGTTCTTTGTGAGGGTTTGAATGTGGCAACAGTGAGGAGACGGAGAGAATGTGGTGAGGTGATGACATACAGAAACGAAGTTGTTGAGGCAGCACTAGGGGAGGGGGCAAGGAAACGCAAGCGATGTTGAGACGACGCAGATGGGAAGGCGGTGGTGAAACGGGGGTTGGGGATCGTTGTAGAAACACAGAGGACAATGAGTGAACACTGGGGTAGGGATGTTGTGGCGTAAGCAGACATTATTAGAAGCACTAAGCAAGCCGAGGAAGGAAGAAAACACAGAGAAAACACTCGGGAAACATGTGAGTCCTCCCGTAGAAATATGGCGGAGGGAGACGACACTTCGAAACCACTACGGGAGACACTTATAACTTCGTAATTTCCTAGGTATCCTAAAACCTTTTACCGTTATATAGCTCGAGACTCTTCGTCCAGCTTCCTCGTGTGATCTTGCGTGCCTTGTGATCTCCAAACACGATATTCATCAAGCGGTAAGCAGATCACACTGTTTTTTTTTATTAATCCCGGCGTTCCCCAGAACTCTGTTCTTATCCCTACCCTATTCCTTTTCATCACTAATTGCCTTTTCTTCACAATCACAGACTATATAAATCCCTAAACAGAGGCATAAACCCTCACAGGAGTATCTAACAACTGGTCTGCTCAAGAGACCATACTAATGTAGCGGCTTTTGCTATCAGTCCTGATCACAACTACTGCTTGGCGTCGAGGGGATGAGACGCGAATATCATACAACTCCCGTTATCAGCAACACTCCAGATGATGCCTCTACCTACAACAACATTCTTAGGCTGACGAAATCCTAGATCCTTCAGGAGTCAACACATCAATGAAGCTGACATAGAAATACATTTTCTTTCTCTTGCTGATCCCTGACATCCTCCCGATCATTTGCTGTGTGCAAAAGCCATTGTCCGTCCTCACATGCAATACAGTTTCCGTACTTGGAGAGATGCCTCGTGATCTTCCTTTGGGGCGTTCTCGACAAAATCCATTCCAGGTGTATATATATACCTTTGTCCCTGACCTAGATCTTATCCTCAACCTTTCCTACACTTTATGTTGGTCGCTCTGTCTTATCTTGCGTTTCAGTTGTTTCAATACTTTATTCCTTTCATGGGTACTTTTACGGTCAGTGATCTGGTGGTGAGGTGTTGCCCTCTCGCTTTCTTTGTCCCAGTGAATCCTAGAAACATGCCCTCCTCGTACCTGTTCATCAGGCGTCTCGTGTACTCAAGTTTTCCTTCAGATAAGCTGAAACTTCCCAGACTTGCAGCATGCAGTTTCTTCCATCGTTTCAGCTTGAGTAACATGTGAGATAAACTCACTCAGCGTATCACTGCGAGTCGCTGTTCATCTTCCAGGGTTACATTTTACTGAAAGAATTTGCAGTCAGCAAGTCAAGAGGTCAGACTTAAAATGTCTGTTCTCACGAGAAATGGGAACCCATCCAACCGACGTCATCAGACGTCTCCCAGGATGTCTATGGTACCTGTGACATCACCCGGGATGACTTATGGTTCCTCAGACATCAGCCAGGATTCCATATGGTAACTTCAAATATCACAAAGGATGTCACAGTTGACGGATGACCTCTGACGTATGTGACGTTTTCTTTACCCTTCGTCACAACACTGCAGGGGCACACGGTCCAGTGACGCCGAGGGACAGAAGTGTGACGACCTGTGACGGCGGAACCCATTTGGTTGAATCATTCTCCGACAGAGAAAAAGGTATGTTCGTGGCATCGCTACCTGGTTGAATATGAACCACTATAAATCACAAGCAATAACACTGAAGGCTCAGAGAAGGCACAGTGATATTCTAAATCAATTTTCCTCTCTCTCTCTCTCTCTCTCTCTCTCTCTCTCTCACTCT
>JAUUDW010248877.1:0-13981 GCA_032361385.1 Panulirus guttatus | reverse complement strand
AGAACCTTAAATCTTCTCACCTGAAAATAGGTACTTGCAAGCATGTTATCACATACACACACACACACACACACACACACACACACACACACACACACACACATTGTTGAAGGCAGTAGTTAAGGGGAAGTTATAGGTGCTAATGGTATCGTTACTGATCAAAGAGGGTGTCAATAGTCGGCGATGGTGGTGGTAGTGGTTAGTGGTTGCAGCAGCTGTAAGTGAAGATGAGAAGAGCGGTGATTCAGTGGTCAGTGACGAGAGTGAGGCGTGACACCAATGGTGATGATGCAGTGGTTGACAGTGTCAACCATTGGTACTGTCCGTGGTGATGAGTCAGTGGTTAGTGATGCCAGTATGTAGAGACTGACAGTGGCGGTGATTCAATGGTTGGCAGTGTCTGAGAATACAAGCTAAATACTAGTTAATTCACCTTAACCTATGGTGGAGAGTGTTTACCTCTGGTGGAGAGTGTTTATCTTTAGGGGAGAGTATTGATCTCTGGTGAATAGCGTTGACCCCTGGGGGAGAGTGTTGACCACTGGTGAAGAGTGTTGACCTTTGGTGGAGAGCGTTGACCCCTGGTGGAGAGTGTTGACCTTTGGTGGAGAGTGATGACCTCTGGGGAAGAGTGTTGACGTCTTGGGGAGAGTGATGACCTCTGATGGAGAAAAGAAGAAAGTGCTGAAATATTACTCCATCTAAAGATAGATCTTGACTTCTAGAATAAAAAGTGGATCCATTATGCATGTTACTGGAAGCTAAGGATGGTGTGGCAGTGGTGCTAACTGGGAAAGATGTGGTAATGGTGGTTGGTGGAGTGGTGGCCATGATGGCTGGTAGGGTAGTTATATAGTGGTAGTGATGATTGGTAAGGTAGTCGCGGTAGTGGTGGTGAGTGGAGTTTTGGTAATGGTGCGCATGTGGTGGTTGGCAGGACAGTAATGGTTGTAGCGTGGTAGTGGTGGTTGGTGGGGAAATTGTGGTTGCGGTGATGTCTTGGTGATTGCGGGGGAAATGTGGTTTTGATGTGGTAGTGATGGTTTGTGGGGGATTTGTGGTTGTCTTAATGATAATAGGAGGAGGAGTTGTGGTTGTTGTGGTATGGAAGTGTTGGCTCGTGATGATGTTGAGGTGTGGTGGTGATGGTTGATGGGTAAGCTGTGTTTATGGGGTGCAAGTGTAGGAGGAGTATTGGTTGTGATGTAGAACTGATGATTGGTGGGGAAGAAGTAGTTGTTGCAGTGATCAGGCAGGTAGTGGTCGTTGTTGTAGTGATGATTGGTAGATTATGGTAGTTAGAATATGTGTGGTGGCTGTGCGTCAATGTGGTAACTGGTGAGGCAGAGTGGTAGCAATAGCTTGTGTCGTAGTGACTGGTAGTGTGGTTGTGATGTGTGTTGTGGTGTGGTAGCGGTATGTCTAAGTATGGTAGCTGAGGTTTGGTGGGGAGTATGTGTGGCAGTGGTTGACGGTGCGGTTGTGGTAGCGACAGCACTAGTGTTGACACTACCAGCGTTGACACCACTAGCGCTGACACCAGTGATGTTAACACTAACAGTGTTGACTTCACAAGTGTTGACACCACTACTGCTGACACGCTGTAGTGGCAGGAAAAAAAACAGCAGTAATTTATTGTTGTCAGGTAACATTCATAGTAGTTTGGGTAGTTGTGGCAACAACAGCAGAGGCCGTGCCACCGCCACTGCTGCCACCATTGCTACCATTGCCACTACACTACTACCACTATTAGAACAACTACCGACAGTATAGACAACAGCAGCAACAACACTCGTAAACGATGGTACCTGTGACAGCAGCAGTAATAGTGGCATCAACAGTAACAGTGGCAGGAACAGCAGCAACAGTAACAGTGGCATCAACAGTAGCAGTGACAGGAACAGCAGCAACAGCAACAACGGTAGCAGCAGTAGCAGCAATGGCAGCAACAGTAGCGGTGGCATCAACAATAACAGTGGTAGCAACAGCTACAGTGGCAACGGCAGTGACAGCAACTGCAACAGGAACACTGGCAGCAACAGTAGTGGTGGTAACAACAGTAACAATGGCACCAGCAGGAACAGTGTAGCAACAGTAACAGTGGCAGCAACAGCAGCGGTAGCAGCAACAGCAGTAGTTGCAGCAACAGTAGCGGTGGCAGAGCAGCATTATTGAAACAACACCAACAGCAACGGTGGCAGCAACAGCAGCTGCGATAGCAAAAGCACGAGTGGCAGCAACAGCAGCACTGACACCATCACTAACAACAGCAACAGCAGCAGTAGCAGGGAGCTGGCCAACAGTGGTACAGTAGTGTTGGCAGGACCCTGGCGTCCTGCCACCACACCACATACTTCACCTCCCAACCAACACTACATGCCAGCACTACCCCTCAATACTCACCCGTAACAAGTGGTGCTTAAATATCTTCGTATAATAACCTCATTTGTGCCTCCGCCACCAATAGGATTCTGGCGTGATGTTGAAGTGTAGTGGAAGGTAAGGTGGTGGATGGGAGAAAATATCTGACCATCGTGTGGCAGTGGCTAGCCCTCAGGCAGTGTACATTCCTCCCATCGTGCTGACCCTCCACCACCACCACCCTCCACCACCACTACCACTATCACTACTCTCCACCCCCACTACTACCCACCAGCACCACCACTACTATCCTTCATCATTATCACTACTACCCTTCACCACCACTACCATTCCTGCTCTCGATCATGACCACCACTACCGCCATCCTACACCACCACAACCTCCACTACTACCACTCTCTGCCACCCACTGCTACTACCACCACCCTCCATCATCACCACTACCACTTTTCACCACCACTGCTACCACCCTTCACCACCGCCACTATCACTCTCCACCACTACTGCCACCACCAATCACTACATCTCTACCACTATCACAACCACCACAACCACCACCACCACCACCACCACCTCTTTCCCCTACACGATTTATATTACCTTTAAGACCATCACCACCGCCGCCACCACAACCATCATTACTATAACACTGACACCATTGGTAACACCATCACGAACATCATCATTGCTACTGCCACCACCACCACTATGATCATCAACAACTACCATATTACCAATTACTATCAACACCACCAAACACTGACACTACTGCCATCACACCACCCTCAACACCATTACCATCACAGCTACCACACCTATTACCAACACCACTATAGCTCCTTACTGCCACCACTTTCACCATCCATTCCCAACACTACCATTACGACCAGTCGTCTTACGACACCGGTCATTACCATCGTCACTATACTCTCACCATATCACCATCATCACCATCCCTCTACAGATTCATTACTTTTGCGACCAGGAAACAATACCTTACAGTAACAATATAATTCTAAGACGATCTTGTCATTACACCAGTTGAATCACAGTCAAAGTAATTCTGAAAAGATTATGTTATAAAACCATTTAAATCTTGATTAAAGTATAACTAAAACGATCTTGTTATCAAGCCATGTAAATCATGGTTAATATAACTATAGAATAATCTTATTAAACCCGTTGTCTCTGTTAACATACTTCTAAAATAATCATATTAATCAGGTTGTCACTCTCAAAATGATTCTAAAATAATCTTATCAAACCAGTAGTCACTGCCAAAATAATTCTAAAATAATCTTATCAAACCAGGCTTCAGTCAAAATAAGTCTAAAATAACCTTACTAAACCAGCTGTTACTGTCAAAATAATTCTAAAGTAATCTTGTTATTAAAACAACAAAAATCAACATTTGATCGTTCAGAAAGCCCTAACAACCATCCCTTCCATTACCCAAACTGTTGCTTAAGTCTTATTCGTAATCATTTTCATGCGGCAAGATTGCTCACTAATGAACGTAAATCCTCCAAGGGAAGATGTAAAAAATATCTTTTCTCTCTTTTTTTTCTAATCTTACCCCGTTCCTCGTGGTGCACATCTTCCCAGGCTCACTCTTGCAGTCTCCTCTCTGTGACCTACAGTGACCTGTGGACGTCCGGAGATGTGCTATTTTCAGCCGTCACTAACTTCATCTTTACACCTTTCTCAACGTTTTTTCCTCTCTGCCTATGTCTGCTCTCTTGGCCATCTATCTGTCCCTAACTACTTGTTTATTATTTTAATGATGTTATTGCCTCTAAATACCTGTCTAACATATTAATCACCTAACCTCCGTAAACTTGGTTGTTCTTGATTGTCTTACTCTTATTAGTTATCTGATAACTCTAATGATCATCAAACGACTTCTTGACTACATTAATCATCACACTCTTTCTAGGTATTCGCTTGTTTACGTTAAATCATGTCTGATTACATCCACTCACCTGTTTTTTTAATACCTATGCGTCATTACGTCTTTCTACGGCCCCATGTCGTTGACCAATCTTGCCTTTAGCTTATCATGTGTTGTAATTCTTTACAAACAGTGAGCAAATGACGGATTTCGCTGGGGAATTCACCCCAGCTGAGTAACACGAGTGACATTCACCAACAAACAGTGTGATGATTAATGTAGTCAAGGAGTCGTATGATAATCATTAGAGTTATCAGATAACTGATTCCCGAGAGCTGGCTGCTTATGTGTCCCCAGCACTAGCTAGACCACGCAATGATTATTGTGTGGCCATCGGCAACTCAAGGATAGGCCGTTTTGATACCTGCATATTTCCCTCTACGTCGAAGCTTTGGAACGCTCTACCTTCTCATGTCTTTCCCAATAACTATGACCTGGCTCATTTCAAAAGACAAGTCTTTCACTTTCTCAAAAATTCATAAATACTTTCCTGTCTTTTATCCCGTTTCATAGTTCTCTCAATTTTTCAATTAGGGCCCGGCCTTGATGTGGACTTTTGCCCGTGACTGAAGCCTTCAACATAAAAAAGAAAAAAAAAATAGATATTTCCTTGCCGAATACGCAATTCCAGGGTACACTGTGTTTAGCATGGTTCGGGAAAACTAAGTAGGCGGTGGTGCCTGCTTTTCGTTATCGCTCATTTTGATCACGTAGTGAAAAATATTGTAGCCCTTAGAACGTCGACTTCATTTTTGTGGTAATTAAAGATAAGGTTCGTATGAAAATAAAAGTAAGACTAGTTATAGGTCCCCTGCACAGACGAAATCATTCATGAATAGTTAGCAGAAATAGGCAATGAACAAGATTATATCACAATAGATTTTACTATATAGGTAACTAAAAGGAGGGAATCCCTTTCCAATAGCTTTGAGCGTGGATTCTACCTGAAATTGCTTGATAGTGCCCTAATCCAATTAGTCAAGGAACCTACTTGCGGCGAGATTATATCAAATTTAGTTCTTAGTTAGCATGAGGATCTCATTCATTATGTTGAACTTGGAAAAAAGTTTGGTACAAGCGATCACAAGGAGATTACTTTTGAGGTCACTTTCAACATGCGTGTAGACATGAAGATCACGAAAAAATACCCAATTTTAAACTTGCAAATTCTAATGAATTCACATTGCTTGACAGGCAAACTTGGAATGATATGGTCATTGAAGACAACAAGGGCATAGCTTGGAAAAGCCTCAGTAAAACATTCAAAGCAGTAGGGGAAAAATAAGTGCCATCGCGTAGTAGATGGTCTGTTCCTAAAGCGAAACCAAGGTGTTGGAACGGTGAGATAAAGCAGTGCATATTGTCAAAGAAATTACTCATACGAATCTTAAAGATACCAAAAACCAACATGACAGAGTGAGTTATGTTAATTTGCGTAGAAAAACTAAGAGAATAAACGTCAATATGAAGCGTATATTGCCAAAAACAGCAAAAGAAACACCCAAGGAGTTTTATAGTTATGTGAGAGGGAAGAGAGTCGTTACACAGTTATTCGGTCCATCAATTAAAAAAGATCGGTATCATGGTTAAAGACAACGAAGCCATGGCAAAAATCTTAAATGAATTTTTGCATCTGTATTTATGATTGAAGACACAACTATCTGCAACAAACTGATATAAAAGCCTAAGACATACTATCAGCAAATAAACAAAAAGAAATTAGATACAACGGCAGGCCCTGATAAGTTTTATCCAAGGTCAATGAAAGAGACGATAGATACGATAGTTAAGTCCTTGACTAAACATTTCAGTAGGTCACTTGATCCGGGAAAAGTTCCAGATGAATGGAGGTTTACCAATGTAAAATGGAAATTATCGCCCAATCAGCTTACTGTTTGTAGTTGGAAAACTTATGGACACATCATTCGAGACATAAGTGTAAGCCATTTAGAGGATTAATACTTAATCAACTATTCTCAGCATAGTTTTCGACAAAATCGCTCATATCTGACAAATCTCCTTGATTTCTTTTATGATATAATCAACACGTATGATGAAAGTGAAGCAGTCGATGTCATCTAACTTGATTTTCTTAAAACATTCTATAAGATTCAGCATCAAAGGTTACAAGCAAAAATCAAATTACGTGGTACTATGGAACTGTACATCGGTGGATAGGAAATTGGTTGGTGGCCGTAAATAAAGAGTTGTGATTAACAGTAAAGCCTCAGAACGGTCAGATGTAACAAGTGTGCCATAAGGATCGGTCTTGGGACTGCTTTTTTTTTCGCATAAATATCAGTGATATTGAGAACTCTCTGCATTGTAAGATATCAAAATTCGCAGGTAATGCTAAGATGTGAAATGAATTTACAAATGAATTTAAACGTTTACAGCTTCAAACTGACAGACAAACTGATGCATTGGGCTCATAGGGGCAAATGAATTTTCATATCGGTATGTGCAAAGTCTTACATATCGGAAGTAAAAACGAGAAGGCAAATTCTGTTGAACTGCAGAAGGTAAATGAGGAAAAATACTTGGTATTAGAATCTCTGATGAGTTTGGCAGTGTACAAAAGTAGTGAAAAGAGCTAATAAAGTTTTTGGACTCATAGGTAAGGCCTTCGAATTTAAGTGTAGGGATTATATCCTTACTCTTTACACTTCATTGATGCGCCCTCATCTTTAAGATTTTGTTCAGTTTTGGTCACCCTAATGGAGAGAGTGA
The DNA here is from genome assembly GCA_032361385.1 of Panulirus guttatus. Classification (NCBI taxonomy): domain Eukaryota; kingdom Metazoa; phylum Arthropoda; class Malacostraca; order Decapoda; family Palinuridae; genus Panulirus; species Panulirus guttatus. The sequence continues at coordinate 6,919 of JAUUDW010248877.1, read as the reverse complement.
AGCATCTGGGAACATCTGTGAAGAGGGCAAATGGGGAAGTGGTAACAGGTAGTGATGAAGTGAGGAGATGGAGTAAGTATTTTGAAGAATTGTTAAATGCGTTTGATGACAGAGTGGCAGATGGAAGGGTGATTTGTTTGCTATGGTATGCGAAGTGAAATAATTATAGAGAGTGGTTTTGGTGTAGAGTGAAGAGGTGGTGAAAGCCTTGCGAAAGATGAAATGCGGCAAGGCGGCTGGAGTGTATGGTATTGCAGGTGATATTATTGAGAAAGGGGGTGACTTTGTTGGTGATATTCAATATATATACGCATGAATGTATATATGGACCATGTTAAGTGCCTGAGGAGTGGCGGAATGCATGTTTATTGCCACTGTATTAAGGCAAGGAGGATAAAGGTGAGTGTTCAGATTACAAATGTATAAGTTTGTTGAGTGTACCTAGTAAGTTTTATGGAAGGGTATTGATAGAGAGGGTGAAGGTATGTATGTACAGAGCATCTGAACAATGTTCTTCAAACGTTTTTCATCGCGACCCAGTTTGATTTTATGTATTACCCTCACGACCCTACGACCCTATGGCACGTCTGTTGTACTTTTCTCCCTCCGTTATGAAAACTTTTTACCAATGCATACATGCATATGTACATACATACATATATACATACACACATTTATATATACGCATATACATATATACAGACGTATATGGATTCAAAATAATTGCATATGTTGAAAGTAAGCTAATGTAGATTTTATCTACAAAGAAAACATTATTACAGAATATGTAGAACTACTGTGTAAATTGTAACAAAGCAGAGACAAATAGTACGCAGTTACCTGTTCAGTGTCCCTGGTGTGCCTGCTTGTTACTATATCTTGGCCCAGTCTGGCTTGCAGAAGCGTAAGCCACACGCATGTCGGCTGTAGGATTCAGTCGGTTTCTTTGTTTCTTAGCTTTGTCAGGGTTGAGAAACCAGCTCCACACAAGTATGTAGTAGTAAAAGGTATCAAAAGCAAGATGCTTTCCTACTTAAATGTGTATATTCTTTAGAAACACTCATCCAAAATGATGACAGAGATGATGACTTGTGCCTGATTCTTAACGATATATCACTTGTGAGATGAAGAGGCTCATTTTCTTTATCAAGTATTAGGCTTGGCACTACAACAGCCTCTGGTCTTTCAAAAACGTAAGGGTCTTTTACCCAGTACTTTTCTCTTATATCTTGTCACTTTTCTTTAGGAAAGTACTGTTCAAAACTCGCCGACAAAGAATGGAGGTGTAGCTGTATATCACATTTAATTTCCTTCAGGTTTTCTTCACTAATGCTGTTTTCTTCGATATGCTGCAAAAGTGTTGGGAACATGTTGTAAACAGGGTGGTCAACTCCAAGCCTAGCTTGCCACAGCATCATTGTTTTCTTAAATGTTTCTACTTCCTTGCTGTATCGGAATACATCGTTTTCTTTCCCTTGCAGTTTCAGATTAAGTTCACTTACCTTTGAGAAAATGTCTGCTAAATATATAAGCTTCAGGATCCACTCATCATTGTAAAACAAGTCTGCCCTGCTGAATTTTTCTTTAATAGGAAAATGGGAATCTCCATCCTTAGTTCATGAACCCTTGTTAAAATTCTGCCACGGGAAAGCCACCTAACTTCTGTATGATACAACAGGTGTGAATGATTAGCTCCCATCTCCAGGCACAACATTTCAAACAACCGGCTGTTAAGGGAACTTCCTTTGATTATGTTGATAACTTTCACCACCTCATTCAGAACACTCCTGAGACTGTCTGGGTTACCTTTAGTAGCCAGCGCTTCACGGTGAATGAAACAATGTTTCTAAGTGATGTCATTACCGGCTGCCACTGGTATTTTAGTCCCAATCCCACTGTGTTTACCAATTATGTTTGCTTTATTTCTATGTTGAAGGCTCCAGTCACGGACAAAAGTCCACATCAAGGTCGGGCTCTAACTGAAATATGGAGAGAATTAAGAAACGGGAAAAGAAAAGACAAGGGAAAGTATTTACGAATTTTTAAGTAAATGAAAGACCTGTCTTTTGAAATGAGCCAGGTCATAGTTATTGGGAAAGACATGAGAACGTAGAGAGTTCCAAAGCTTCGACGTTTAGGGAAAGAAGCACTTATCAAAACGGGACACCCTTGACTTGCCGATGGCCATGCAATAATCATGTGACGCAGCAGCTTGTCGAGTATTGCGTGGTCTAGCTGGTGGTGGGGACACACAAGCAGCCAGCTCTCGGGAGCAAAAGCCAAAGTGATACCCATAGAAGAGGGAAAGTGAACCAACATTGTGGGATAAAGCACGGGGGTCACCTTTGGAAGTTGGCCTAGGACAGTTCATAAGTCGGACCGCTTTCGACTCAACTCTGTCAAGTAAGGATACACAGCTAGAACCACCCCAAATGTTAGAGCAGTACTCCATACAAGGACGAATCAATCCCTTGTACAAACGGAGCAACTGTTAGGAAGAGAAAAAGTTACGACATCTAAACAGGACACTCAGTTTTTTAGAGGCAAAATTAGCTATTCCCATAGTGTGGGGTTTCCAAGAGAGAATAGAAGTTACAGTAATACCAAGTATGTTCATTGAGTCAAGAGATGGAATGGCAGGACCGTCAAACGACATACGAGAGTTGTTGGGAGTTTTCGATAGAGAGATAGGTAGATATTGGGTCTTGGAGGCGTCAAACTTAACTAAATTTTGTGTACCCCACTGAGATATCCTGTCCAAGTCTGAGTTTCTTGTGGAAGCTGTGGCAAGGCGAGATGCAGATCGAGTGAGAGGAGAGCGAGCAGAATTGAAGGATGTGGATGAATGCAGTGTTGAGTCGTCGACGTATGTGTGCATTGGATTATTTTTGGAAGAGAGAAACTCGTTGAAAAAAGGAGAAAAAGTGTAAGGGACAGGACAGACCCTTGAGGGACACCGCTGTTGATGGAGATAAGAGGGGAGGCTGATCCATTAACAACCGCAGGGATAGATCGGCCGGAGAGGAAGCTAGATACCAGGAAGGAAAGTGAGGGAGGGAAGCCAAAGTAGGGGAGCTTAGAGATGAGGACCCGATGCCACACCCTGTCAAAAGCCTTAGATATGTCAAGGGCAACTACATATGACTCCCCAAATTCTTTCAGGGATGATGACCAGACATTAGTAAGATAGGAAAGAATATCATCAATGGATCTTGCCTTATGGAAGCCATGCTGGTGATCAGAGAGAAGACTGATTTTTGAGGTGTTTAAGGATATGGAAGTTGAGGAGGGATTCAAAGCAACAGGACGATAGAGGGGTCAGAACAGTCACCCTTCTTAGGGATGGGATGTATCAAAGCATGTTTCCAAGGATAAGAAAAAGTTTTGGTTTTTAAACAGAAACTGAACAGATGAGCAAGCACAGGTGCAAGTTCAGAGGCACACTCTTTTAGTACACTAGGATGGATGCCATCAGGACCATAAGCCTTCCTTGTGAACAGACAAAGAAGCGCTTTTCAGACAGTCCGAAAAGAGATTACAGGAAGAATCAAAGGATTAGTAAGAGGAGCATCAGGGGGTGAGAGAACGTTACAGAGTCATCCAAGGTGAAGTTAGAGGAGAAACAGGAACCAGAGAGAATTGCTTTGTCAACGGAGAGACAGCTATAGTACTGTCAGGACGGAAAAGTGAGGGAAAAGTAAAGCGACAGAAGTTGTTAGAGAGATGCCCTTTGCTAAAGACCAAAAAGACCTATTTGTTGTGAAACTTTTAATATTTCTTAATATTTTCATGTTATTCACCAATGCTGTAACTGTGTATGAAATATGAGTATATATATGAAATCAGAGTCTCTATGAAATTAGGGTAGTGTTCATTATCCTCCTCTCCAAGCTATGCTGCCAAAATATGGAAATAGGATGAGTTACAAAAGTTAATAATCTAGGATGTTGAAATGAGTTACATGAGCATGTAGTATGACTGGATGGAATGATAGGGTGTAAGAGAAATTTGGTATGGTAAGGAACACAAAGGAAATGGATTGTGGAGTGGTAGACTGGGTGAAACGTAATACTTTAAGGAAGTTAGGGCATGTGAGAATGGGAGGGGTGGTCAGCAGGCATTACTGGATTCCATGTTAATTGACAGGCCCCCCCCCACGACCCCCGCAAATTTAAGGCATACTACTATGACTACTTTCTAGTATGACTCTGATACCAGTGTGAGGGAGGGCTCAGGTGGTAGTGTATTGGCCCCTCCCACTACCCCAGCTAACTCAAAGAATATCCATTAGATAATAGGCTGTTGACAGCAGCCACCCTGGTTGGTACTACTGTCCTGACTGAGGAGCATTACAAGTGGTGCAAGGAAGCATCTTACACTCTCCAAGTTAGGATTGCTGGTATTCTTTCTGTCTCAGCAAAACAGGACTACTTGGCTGGTCCTGTCATCACCTCCTTACAAGCATCATGCACCAACACATACCTCAATTATTTTCTTCATGTAAGTTCTCTTGCCACCTTGTGTCAGCACAATCATTTTTAACTATCATCATGATGGAGTCCAACAAATCTAAGGCCCCCAGTCTCTTGAGTTTCCACCAGATTCTACTGCCAATGAGTGGGAGGGCTCTGACAGTAGTAGTACTGGCCCCTCCCTTGACCTTTCCCTCTTTGATAGACCTTACTGTTTTTCTATTCACTGTACCAACACTTGTGATCTCTCTAGTAACATCTCTTCTGTTAAAGACCATCTGTCTAGTACTTTTCCTAATATCTTATTTCTTTCTGAGACCAAGTTTCTAATCATGTTCTCACAAGCCCCTTTTACATATCCAACTATAATCTCCACTTACGATTCCAGTTCAAAGCTGGTGTCTGTGCTTATTCCAACACCGAGACACCTGTTGCATGCCTCGAAGACCTGAGTTCCTAAACTTTGATGTTATGAGGTTCAAAGTATGTCTCCTAACTACCAAACTTTTCCTTCATTTCGCATATTGCTCACCTAATTCTACAAATTTTATATCTTTCTTCGACTGTCTAATCTCCTGCCATGAGACTGTGGCATCCTTCCACCTGCAAGCCAAGATACTCTATTTAGGGAATTTTAATGTTCATGATAAGGAATGGTTAAACTTCTTCCACACGGATGGCAGGGAGAAAGCCTTCATGTTTTTCCATTCTCAGTGATCCAGAACAAATTATCTTCTACCCTACCCATATTCCTGACCACACTGTGAGCACTCTCCTAATATTCTGGATCAGTTTCTCACCTCTAATCCATCCTGCTGTAACTATGCAATCGCACCCCCAATTGGTTCATCTGATCACAGGCTCATAAATATATCAACTTACACAGAACCTCCCCTCCAGCAGCCCCTTCTAAGTGTATATATTAGCAACTCAACAAAGCTGTTAAGGTCTACAGGGTGATCGTTTTCTTGCCAGTGCTTAGCAATAGCATTACTGTGGTCACCTCTGCATGAAGGAGGGTTACTTGGAGTGTAGTGAGGAGGAGGGTTGTTGGGGTGTGGTGAGGAGGAGGGTTGTTGGGGGTGTGGTGAGGAGGAAGGTTGTTGGGAATGTGGTGAGGAGGAGGGTTCCTGGGAGTGTGGTGAGGAGTAGGGTTGTTGGGAGTATGGTGAGGAGGAGAGTTGTTAGGAGTGTGGTGAGGAGTAGGGTTGTTGGGAGTATGGTGAGGAGGAGGGTTGTTGAAAGTGTGGTGAGGAGTAGGGTTGTTGGGAGTATGGTGAGGAGGAGGGTTCCTAGGAGTGTGGTGCCAATAGCATCTCTCATTTACTGTTTTACCTTTCAGGCCAATGTATACATCTTTACATGATTACATTTGATGGTGTGAACTCTCCCAATTATCTGATAATTTGGCCTACTTTTAATCAAGGTCTTACTGATATTGTTATTGTATTGGAAGACATGAAATGCAGTTTTTTTTAATACCTCTCTGACATTAGATAAGTTATGAGAATAGGGCACCACCAAATATTTGGATTTATCATCCTTTTCAACATTTTTGTTACTAGATGCACAAAATGTCTTCCTGGCTTTCCAGAATGCCTTGTTCACAAATCACCTCAGTCATCTGTTCTTGATGCTACTTTGCTGATGTTGGAAATGGTGAATGCGTAGGGAAAAAACAAATTATATATACAGTATATATTTTTCTTCTTATAAATATTCGCCATTTCCCACGTAAGCGAGGTAGCACTAAGAACAGAGCACTGAGCCTTAGAGGGAAAATCCTCACTTGGCCCCTTCTCTGTACCTTCTTTTGGAAAAGTAAAAACGGGAGGATTTCCAGCCCCCCGCTCCCTCCCCTTTTAGTCACCTTTTATGACACGCAGGGAATATGTGGGAAGTATTCTTTCTCCCCTATCCCCAGGGATGCAGTATTTTTTTTTTTCATACACATTCAAGAAGCAAACAAGGGGGCCAAATGAGGATTTTCCCTCTAAGGCTCAGTCCTCGGTTCTTAACACTACCTTGCTAATGCGGGAAATGGTGATTATGTATGAAAAAAATATCTATACATTTACATATACACATATTTATTTATTCATTATATTTGATTGCTGTTTCCTGCGTCAGTGAAGTAGCGCCAGGAAAAAGACGAAGAAAGATCCACTCACTCAAATATACACATATATACATACATGCACATATATGCACAATACATTCATATACATACATACATATATTTATAGATACATGTGCATACACATATACACATGTACATATTCATACTTGCTTGCCCCCATCCATTCCTGATGCCACCCCACCCCACAGGAAATAGCATCGCCACCCCCTGCGCCGGCGAGGTAGCGCCAAGAGACAGACGAAACGGCCACATTCGCTCACACTCAGTCTCTAGCTGTCATGTGTAATGCACTGAAACCACAGCTCCC
>JAUUDW010248657.1:0-13984 GCA_032361385.1 Panulirus guttatus | reverse complement strand
GTGCGTGAGGTATAAACACCTGCGCCTTTTATACCGTGTGTGTGTGTGTGTGTGTGTACTGGCGTTTCCTGCCACCAGCGTTTTTGGTGGTGAAATACGCAGGAGGTTTCGCTGTTGTTTCGAATGACCTCTTGCGGTGCCAGTGATGGTTCGCCGTAGTAATGGTTTCCACTTACCATTAGTGGCATCGTTAATAGTCAGTGATAAACGTTTCCATTTTAAGGTAAAGAATGTGAACACAACTTTATAGCAAGGAATTTTGAAGGCATTTTTTTTGTCCAGTGTCCATGTGTTCAAAAGGATATGTATTTACAGAGATAGAAACAGAAGGCCTGGCGGTGTATGAGGCGGCGGACAGTATCTTGTTTTCTTAATCCATATAGACAAAGATTAGATAGTGAAGTGGAAGGCTCCTCCCCACCCCATCCCCACCTCCCTCTGCCACACATCAGCCGCCAGAGGAGGAAGATTTATGGAGGGACACAAAGTGTGGTGTAGAGTATACTGGCTTGGAACTTTTGTAGGAAAGGAATGGTGAATGGATTGATGTTCTGGTGATAATTTCGACCTCTTGATTTTAAGGGAAGAAGCGAAACATGTTCTGACGATAACTTTAAACTCTTGATGCTTAGGGAGTAAGTATTTTAGCACGTAATACCTAAAGGAAAAAGATTTTGAGTTGTATACATCTTACCAGTTTTGACAATTTTTTTCAGTGATGATTGTGATGATATTAATAAAGTCTCTATGAAGCCATGGTTTGCATGTACTGAATGTGTTCGTCTTGATGGTATGTGGCGGTAGTTCATTCCAGTTTTCTGTGACTCCTCTGCTGAAAAACGTTCCACCCACCTCTGTGTCTTGATGGGCTGAATAGAGAATTTCTTAGATGTAAAACGGCACGCGAACTAGTGGAGATACAGGCTAGTGGTACGCCAGTCAGAAAGGTACATTGTACCTGAAGTGTGTTGGACCATGCGGTTTGTGTACCTAGAGTATAGTAGATCATTTGGTGTGTGTATACCTGGGGTGTGTGTATCTGGAGTACGTTAGACAATAGGGTGTAGGTACCTGGAGTGTGTTGTACCATATGGTGTGTGTACCAGGTTCGTGGTTACTGAGGGGGTTACTTTTGGGTGTGGTGTACCGCAGGATGTCTTCTGGGTCGTGGAGAGATAGAGATGCCTTAGTCGTAGAGATGGCGTGGCGCGAGGGTCAACGTGGAAAGCACACACTTGTGTGTCTGGCCAGTCACGGGTGGAATTGTGTGTGTGTGTGTGGGGCCCCGGGGCGAGGGTGGGAAGGGGGTGAGGGAGGAAGTGGCGAAGGTTGGGGATGTAAAGGGGCCACGATGATTTTTGGTTTTAAGTGCCGCTTTCACTTAGCGTAAGCGATGGCGATAATGCATACCTCAAATCATTAACGGGTTGGAGTAGCAGTGTGGGTTATACGTATACCGTAGACTAGCCTTGTGGTTGTGAGTGAGTGGAGATAACTCGAAGGGAGATAAAATGGAGAGGGACAGTGAGGGAAGGAGCGGGGGAATCGGTGACGCGATGCGGTCCTGAATTTGGTGACAGGGCGACTTTTTCCTCGGACTAATTACAGCACCTGGGAGAACCAGGCCAGGCCAGGCCTCCCTCGCCCACTCCCACCTGGCCGCGGCGCCTCCCGACCCACCTGGGGTTACCGCCAGCCTGCACCCCACCCACCGTCGCCTCCTCCTCCCCAGCTGCGCCCGTCGCCCCAGCTTGGATTCGTCTCAGCCTGTCTTAGGAGTGTTTATCTTCCTCCCTACACACTGTGTCAGTCTGCCAGTAGTGTTCTCCTCCTCCCATACACTGTGTAAGTCTGCTAGCAGTGCCATACGCCTGTCAACTGTGGAACGCGTGAATGAATGAATAGCATCTCTGTAAACTTCAGCCAGCTGTGATGCTACCTGCTGTTGCACCACCTGTATGCGGCTCTTCCATCACCACTTGCCTACCTACACCTGTGCGTCACACGCGCACTTGTCGCTGCATCTGTTCAACCCTTTGGAAATGTTGAATTCTCTGTCCCAGACTTTTCCAAGCGAATTTATTTATCCATATACAGATTTTTCTTTTCTTTTCCATCTTCCTCCTAATTCCATGATGTAAGTAATGTGACCGTCAGACACACATACATAAAAGTATTGTGTATATTTAGACAGAAAAAGCCCATGTAACGTAATAATCAAAATCTGTCTACCCCATCTGTCTGTCAGTGTGTATCTGCTTGTCTATCTGTCACTTTCTCTGTCTGTCGCCGTAACAGTGTTCCCAATTCCACGGGATGTATCAAGTACCAGCAGCCTTGGAGATCAAATATTTTATTAGAAAGAAATAGTAATTGAATAGGGCAAAGTGCCGTTATTCCTCTCGCAAACGATTAGTGATGTGCTATCCCTTCTGTACTACGACATCGCATAACTTTACAAATTCCTGACAGTCATTAATATTAATAAGTATAAAAAAAATTTTTCCTTTTTTATGATTTATCTGAAGCAAAACCTGCCGGTGTGTGTGTTGAGTGAGGCTGTTAGCGGTCAGGAACTGCACGGGCGTGGTTTGACGCAGCTTATTACCCCGTCGAAGTTGATAAGCCAATCAGAATATCTTCCAGTGGAAGGTCGTACAAGAATGCAACGGTTATTCATCTCCCACACTCACCCGAAAAAAGGAAAAAAATCCGGAAGTTCCGCAGGGCATAACGCTGGTTCCTCTGCTGTTTTTTAACACACCTACACGGTGCACATAAATGCGCCATCGGTACGCTTCGTTGATGTAATTTCATCCGTTCGAGGCAGAGCCATAAGTAAGCACTCGTATGGTAGGCTGAGGAAAATGCTATAATGCCCAGTCGACGCGAAAGACAGGTGTGCCGGGAACGTCGGAAATCGCGTTGCTGGGAAACGACAATTTGCCCCCGTCAGTGTCTGATGTTGCTGATTCCTGACATCATGTTGCCGAGTACCGCTATTGTGCTGACATCACATAGCCAAATAACAGTAGCTGTTTTTTACCACATTATCAAATACTGGTATTTTTGCTGACATCATACACCGTTGTCACACACACACACACACACACACACACACACACAGATATCCTGAAGGATCTTGACGAATGTTTGAAGTTGGGGTCGTGCCACAGAAGAAGGGCGAAGGGAATCACAATCAAAGGAAGGTGGACGGTGCCTCAACGTGAGGATAGGTAAGTAAGTATGTAAGTCAGGGAAAATCATGCGACTTAGTCATGAACGGGATCCCACATGGGGGCTGGGGGATGGAGTGTGCTTATTCTACGATAACGATAAGAACGCAGACGATAGCTACACATATATATATCGTCCTTAGCAGACACGACACAGTGTCCCTCGAGCTATTGATAACTCGCTCGTTCCGTGAGGGGGAGGCGGGCGGGTGTCTCTGCGGTCAGCACGCAGTGGGGTGACTACCATCCTCTTGACCTCCATCCTGGGAAGGAAAAAGAACTGACGTAACTGTTTTTGTCCAGTGGTCACGTGAGCGCGATGTTCGAGAATGGTAATTATTATTATTATTTGTGTGTGTGTGTGTTTGTGTGTGTGCGAATTTGTGCAATATATATACCTGTCGTCTGTAGCCTCAGAATACGTCCATCCCTTCTCCAGTTACTGTTGGTCTACTCTCATCCTGTTTTCTCTTGATTTTGCCCCGTTTTCATTCAAGGCCTTGGAAGAGGACTTCTGTCCGAGACTGGGACCAGTTTCGGAAGGAATAATTAAAAAGATTCATAAATACCATCATCAGTTATGTGGGAGAAGGGGTTCCGGGCGGCGGGCTCCCGAAATTACGAGGCTTACCCCATTTTCTATGCATGGTGAGCAGAAAATGACAAAAAAGAAATTCAGGTAAGGGAAAACGGACGCGAGAGAATGGGTCGCGGGCGGCCTGCTTCAGAAGAAAAAACATACAGCTTAATGCCGCTTTTCATGCAGTGTGAACAGGAGTAACAAAAAAAAATTGTAAAATGATGCGATGGGAATGACGAGTAACCCGGTATTATTAGTGATTAATTCCGGGTCCATGATGTTCTGTTGCGAACATTGCGTCACACACACACACACACGGGCCTAGCCACCACCACCACCACCACCTCCTTCGGAGGTTGGAATGACCGCGGGTCGATTTCGACTCGTGGCAATCTCCGGCGGGAATATTGTGCGTCGGGATTCAGCTATTTTAAGTGTGACTTGAATTCAACGCTCTTTTTTTTTTGGGACTTATGGGACGTGTCAGGTGGGTACATGTAGACGGAACCGTAAGCTACCTGCAGTACCCAACTGCTCCGTTTTCTTCTGTATTTGCAAACCTTCCCATTTTTTTCGGTACGCATTAATCGCGTTGCGCCCAAGGTGTTTAACAAGTCAGATCTTGGTTGAGTTAATCTTTGATTTTATTTTATATTCTCTTTAAGGGTTATATTGTAAAGACGCCGTGGAATTTTATGGCGTTATTAAGAACGTTTTACACACTCACGGATGATCTGACTGATGGTTGGAAATCCAGGATTTCTACAGTCGGACTTGCTCGATGGTTCCGTCTCTGGGTAATTCGATGCGCCAGTCGCCAATTTCGGCGTATGAATGTCGCGTCATTAAGATATAAATCATGCCTGCACCTGTAGCACTAATGTTACCCCTTCCACATGTATGTGTGAGTCACACCCGACCACCCTAACAGGTAATTAGAAGTTCTTCCGGTCGCTGCCTAATTGTAGGATAATTAATATTGTCTGTAGCGGGTTTTGGGTGTGTGGAGTGCGGCGTGGGACGGGCAGGTGCAGCCGCTCTCACTGTGGGAGGGAAGGGAGGTGGGCACTGGAGGGCATGACGGGAGGTGTTGGGGGGGGGAGGACGTAGAAGGTCTCGTGGGAGGGGTTTTGGAGAGAGACACAGGAGGTTTTCGGGAGGCGTGTGCGAGTGTGAGAGATAGAGAGGGAGGCGTGGGAGGGTGCCGGAAAGTTCGAGGGAGATGGAGGAGAGTAGATGTCGGGGGGTTAGTGGGAGTGAGGGAGGGAGGCGTTGGAGGATTACAGGATAGGCGACCCATAAGGATGCTAGAGGGACGGAGGCGTTGACACCCTCTGCTTCCTTACGACCCAGGAGCACGCCACCCACGCCTGATGGGCCCGTACCCTTCCTCTCCTCCTCCTCCTCGTATCCTCTTCTGCCACCTCACCTCTGGACTCAGAAGAGCAATGCTAAATTTGTCAAACGAAACGGCCGACGTGGACCATAGACTCGAAAAAAAAAATCATACGAGACTTAGGAAAGGAGAAGAAAAAGCCGTCTGTAAGATGAATCCAAATACTCCGTCTTGAGAACCACAAGCTCTATTGGTCCAGTAAAAACGGAAGGACGTACATGCACGGTGATTGGCGGGAGATGAGTGAGACTACTAAGGAAGCAGCATTAAAAAGGAGCCAAAAATCACCTTGAAATACCTGTTGCTTCCCAGCTGAAGTCTTCGGTGGGTCTTCACCTCCATACCCCGGGCTGAGCCCAGGCTGTTGGATTTGGTCGTTGGTCGACCAAGCTGTTGGAAGCTGCAGCCCTCAGGCCTACATACTTACCCCCCACCCTTGGTGCTGCACCTGCTGCCCGGCCTTCTGGTCATAAGAATGTTGCACGACTTTACCACCATTCACAGGTAAAGCCAGCGCCTCCTCTTGCAAATGCCCCTCGTCCTTCTGCATTACCCTTCGGCCCAACCCTTCCGCCGTGACACTTCTACGGTACCCCATGCCTGTCTGTTGCCTCAGCATTGCCTCCTGTGCTCGGCCCCGTCACTGTGCCACTTCAGCCATAGCTCTCCTGCTGTGTCCTCCAAGCTATACCCCAGTGAGGATGTCCCTCCCACGCTACCCAATTCTCCTACCCCTTTTGTCTCCGGTACTTCACAGTGTCACATGTACTTTCCTCCACGGCCGTGCCTACCCCCCAACAGTACTCTTGCTCACTGTGACCTCTTCGCCATGGCCGGGCTACATCCTCCTACAGGCGGTGGTTAGGTGTAAGCCAACCACCAATCAGGCGTCATCGTCCGTAAGTCCGAGATGATAGTGGTGGTGGCCCCTTTAACCCTGGGCCCGTCATATATCTTCCTCTATCCTCTCCTCATCAGCTGGCTCTCTATCTTCCTCTCACCTGGCCCTCCCTCTCCTAAACCTCCCCCCCCCCGCGCCCTCACCCCCCTCACACACACACACACCTTGCCCTCTCACCTTCCGCCACTCTCACCTCTCCCTTTACTTTTTCTCTCGTAATTCTGCTCCCGACTCCCACCACTCTCGACTGCCAAGTTGACTGTAAGTGGACCTCAACTGCACCGCCTTCTGTACCCGTCTAAAGCACCACCCCTCCTCACCCCCTCCTGTCTCACCCCGTCAACTTTACCGTGTCGGTGCGCCTGTATTCCCCCCATAACACCCCTCCCCCTCCAATGTCCGTGCCCATATATTAGTAGATCTTCCTAGATGGCGTCGCGGCGTCTTGCTAGGCAACGTCACGACTTAGACTACGTCTAGCAAGTTGAAAAGATGTAAACCACATCTCATGATTTGTTTTTGGGAGGCATGATTGCTATTATTAACAAATCCGATTAGGTTAAGAAGATTTTTAGATATTTTCGATTTATAGGTAGATTTTGTTATTTTGTAAAGCTGGTGTTGTAGGAATTGTCTGTCGGAAATGGCTGTTGCTAACTTGATGTGGAGTTGTTTTTCAGTGGGACAGAAGACAGAGCGTAAGGGCGTCATGTCTTCCCCCAGAAAGTAACGTACCGACGGAAATTGTTCCGCGTGTCGTGAAGGGCCTGGGTCAAGGCCAGGCGTCCATTAGATTTCCCGTTCGTTGTTCGCGAGACGTTGCCGGAAGAGTAGCGGCGGCAGCGACGGAAACCATCAGCTGGGAGCCAGCCAGTTGCAGTCGGGCGTAAGGAGCGTTTGAGTTCGGCTGTGAGGGAATCGCGTTAACACTTCAAGGGAGGCGGAGTGAGCGCCGTGAGTGGGGTCCTTAGTGGCAGTATTTGTACCCCGGGCGAGGAGAGCATTACGCTGGTCCTCTGATGAACTGTACATCCGCCATACCAGACGCTGGATGCTGGTAGGAGTGAATGGTGCCGCTGGCTGTACGGTTGTGCTGTGTGTGTGGTCGTTCGTGGGAGTAGGTACCGGAAATACAACTTCGGGTTTGTGAATGGGATCTTGAAATGGGAGAAGGGTATTCAGGGATTAGCTTCACTTTTTGTGCACATCTCTCCATTTTTAGGGTATGAAGGTCAGGTCTCGTGGAAGGAGATGGGTCCATGAAATTCTCTAAGATTCGGGCAGAAACGAGCAAAATATCAACAGGTTTTTATCTTCGGAATAGTAACCATCACATGTACATACATACGATGCCAGTCTCTTAGGCACCTTCTGCTGAGGAGGTTTTAAGAATGCAGTTAACGAAGCCAAGTGATAAGATGCTGAGTAATAAGAAGCTTAAGGAGGGGGAGGAGGAGGAAGGAGAAGAAGAAGACTGAAGCTAGAGAGGTGGTTTGGGGATACGTGGAAGGCGGACCCTGTGTGGCGTTGCTGGCTTGATCAAGGGGCGTCGGGGAAGACGGGCTGGACGCCGAAAAAGATAGCGGGAGATAAAGGCCAAGATAGTGGTGTGTGGAGCTGTCATTGAGGCCGGCCGGCTGCTTGTTATTCCGCCCCGCTGCCCAGCCACTCCCCACACAATGCCAGCCACCAAGTATGGCGAGGGTGGACAAAAATAAAGTGAAGTAATTGTGATGTGTGGCGTTCGGGAGTGTGTAGGGGGGCGGAGGCTAGTGCCGGTGGCCCGTGGAGGGAGGCTGTTAAAAGTGGCCACCAAGGCGATGGATTGTGGCCCTGTAGTGGGTGGGTGGGTGGTGCAGCGGGATGAGACTGGGGGGCGGCAACGCGATGCGTGTAGATGGGAAGGTGAAAGGAAAAGTGTGGGTGGAGGAAAAGGTCGACACAGGGCGGAACGGCAGGAGCGAGGAGGTGGTAGTTAAAGATCAGTGTGTGTGTGTGTGTGGAAGGGTTGGGTGTGGACAGTGGGGTTGATGGGGTGTGGGTGAGGTGAGGAGGCGAAGGGTTGGGGTCGAGGGTGGCTGTGAGGGAGGCAGGGATGATGGAGGAGGAAGGCAGTGGGTCGGGAGGTAACGTGTGCCTGGCTGGCACCAGGAGATATTTCGACCATCGGGTCCTCCCGTACTGAAGTGACGCGGTCAAGGCCTATGACGACACCTGCCTGACGATCGCAGGGACATCCGGCCAGGGATGGTGGCCTGGAGCTGCAGGTTGACCAAAGGCTACTACACTCCTCTACAGGTTATGGGACAAGAGTGTATGTAGCCACTGAGTCCGTATACGAGGCAAGGGCACGACTGTAGTAGACCAGGTGCACACAGTTAGTTTACCTGTTCTCCTGCTGGTGTGTTTCATGGTGCAGTTGTAGCCATAGGAATGTAGACATTATCGTTAATGGTAGAAAATATGTTTGATGCAGAGGTCTGGTAACAGACGCCGGCCATGACATGGAACGAAGACATCACCGATTCTCTCGTCTGATGTTCCGTACATTCCCGTTAAGTGTCTGGACTGTGTTTATATGGATAGTTCTTACGCAAAAGATCACATTTATATAGAAGCGGTTCCCCGTTGACGATGGAAGAGTTCTCTCCGTTCCTGTCTGGCGTCCGGACACCTTCTGTACCTTACCACAGGTCTCGGGAGCTGGTCTCGAACCCACCGTGGCTGGGCCCGTGAGCAAGCGTACCCCCTGGGGTGGAAGAAGAGGAAATACCTGAAGTCTTTGTATGAATAGTCGAGCTTATTGTGAGGGGGATAAAGTACACACACACACACACACACACACACACACGGTTATTAACTCATTTGGTCCTTTTGTGGAATGTTCGTTGCGTCTGATTCTGCCTCGTTGAGTTGAAGTAGGACTGGGCATGAGTGATAAGATGGACGCGATTGCAGGCCCGCTCGGCCAGGACAGGTGGTCACGTGACTGGCCTGTGTGTGTGTTTGTGTGTGTGTGTGTGTGTGTGTTTGTGTGTTGGGAGGTACTTCGCGCCACAATTGTTATGGCGTTCGGTGTGGGGGATGCACCCCAGTGGCGCTGGTGACGGAGACAGCGCCGCGGGAGTCCCCATCGGTGTGTGATAAGGAGTTACGTGTGGGAGGAGGAAAGATATGACCCGAGCATTGACTTAGGTGGAGGAGAACATGGGATCCAAGAGGGCGACATGGGCACCACCCACCCACCCGCCCGCCGCCACTAGATGGAGTGTGTGTGTGGGGGGGGGGAGTGCGAAAGCGGATGTCCCAATAATAACACATTAAATAGGAAAAGGTACTAGAGTGGCAATAAAGCGGGGTTACACAGGAGAAGCGGAGGAGGAGGAGGGGTGGTGGTGTATACCGTGGTAGGAGACGATAAAATGTCTGCAGGAGTGACGAGCGGTGGACCAGGTGGCCTGCATTGCCTCTCGAGCAAGACGGTACGGCGCGGGACCTCCCCGCGCACGGACGAAGTCGCGACTGCCTTGGGCACGAGGGTACGGCCCCAAAGCGCCAGAGTACGAGCCCTGGGTATTCTGGTTCTGGCTTTGTAGTTGAGCTTTAAGGATAAGGTCAAATGCACAAAAAAAAAAGTTCAGTGGCCCTGCCGTCGTGCTCTGGGTCGCACCGTCGTGCTCAAGGGTCGTGCCGTCGTTGCTCAAGGGTCGCACCGTCGTGCTGAGGGTACGATGCATTTAAGAGGAGATAAAGGCTCCTTCCCCGTCAGTTTATGTGTCGCATCCAGATGAGCCGTGGCTGGGAAGCGCATGTGTGGGGTAGGAGTGTGGTCAGGCTTGTGCTGGAGTAGATAATGTATGGAGGGATAGATTTATGGGCTGGGATAAAAGCCTGACTGAGTAATTGTGTGGTGAAGGGAGATTTATGTGCTGGGGAAAGCTGTCGGCCGGTGTGAGGACCTGTCAGCCTAGGCAGGTCCGGCCCTCCAAGTTTCTTGAAATGGAGGAGGAAGTTTGGTATCGGGACACTCCGGGGTTTGGGCGAGGTACATGTGCCAACCCCGTGAGCGCGTCGGTACGATCACCGGGTGTGATGGCCTGAGCTTTAATCTCACCCTCGGCGCGCCGCTTGGGGTGTCATGTGGTCCCGCGTATGGGTACGTCAAGTGGAAGGTGAAGAAGCGTTCGGAGCGCATTCAAGTTGTGTCCTGGCGGTGGTGTGGTAGGCTAGGGCGGGAGGATGTAGGAGATGGGGAGGTGTCGAAGGAGAGGAAGGTGCGAGCCGTCGGACCCGACACCTTTCTTTGGAGACGTGTTCGGTTGAGAGGCACGTCTCGCTGTCCACCACCATACCTGCCCCGGAGCTGGGAGGTCTGGCAACATAACCTGCAGAGGACGAGGGTGCCTCAGTGTGGTTGTGCCAGGGGTCAGGAGGACCACAAGTCGCGCACGTCCCAAGTGAGGCGCAGAAGAAGGCTGTAAGGCGTTGGTCGGTGATGGATTAGTAGCGTCTTGGTTTGAGAGGTGTCCATTTCCACTGATTTTCGATGCGTTCTGCCCATCCCAGTCGTAGGCAGACGAGGCAACGAAGCTGGGAATGGATGTTGGCAAGGTTTTCTCCCCAAGGGAAAGGTTCGAACATTCAGTACATCGGTATAACTGAAAGATGATGTGATGTTTTATGTTACTTAGGTGTATCGTCCTTTGAGTAAAGATTCTGTGGATATTTTAGTCGCAAAATGAAGAGTTGGATCACACGTCGACGGACTTGGAGATGCTGTCTGGCTGGCGAGCGTGGAGTTCTGAAACTATGACGTCTGTGGTCGTAAGACAAGTAATGCGTTAGAGGGACCCACCACTGGTTGGGATGTAGGGAGTGAGCGTGAGGGAGAGTAACACATCCTGGGAAACGGTGAGGTGCGAGTGGGTATGTGCGAGGAACATATCCAAATGGTTGGTCGGGAGGAAGAGGAGGAGAAGAAGAAGAAGAAGAAGAAGAAGAAGAAGAAGAAGAAGAAGAAGAAGAAGAAGAAAGGGTGAAGAAACACATACCTGTGATGCTGGGGTTGGAAGGCGAGAGAGGTCAACACATGTAAGCTGTTGGTGGTGGTTGAGGATCCCGAGTGGTTGGCGGGGGGTAAGAGGGTGTGTGTGTGTGTGTGTGTGTGTGTGTGTGTGTGAGGAGCACAACCCGACCGGTGTTAGATGTGGGAGGGAGGAGGGTGTAGGGTGTGCGCGGCCCTTGTTGAGGGAGAGACGAAGGTACCAATTATCGGAGGTGGAAACAGTTTGCCCGGCTCCGTGTAATTGCCGTGTGGAGTCGCACAGGGCCGGCTCCTGCCGCCCCTCTACATCACACGCTGATGTACTCCCTCCATCCCTCGCCACAGCAGTGGTTTTATCCAGTACGTTGACGTGTGTAGTGTTGCCGTGGGGGGGCGAGCGAAGTGGCCGGGGGTCCCAGACTCGGCCGAGAGGGCACGGGGGCCGGAGGAGATGGCTACATTATCCGGGGTTCCCACACAGCTCAGGGCTCTTCGTCGAGAGTTAGCCAGCCTCATGTTGATTTGTTAATATTATAGTTTATTGGACGCATAGATGAGAAGCGATGAGATGAGGTAATGAGGTGCAAATTATTACTTTCTTCTGTTGATGGCCGACCCAGGCACGACTGTATAGGGGGGAGGTGGGGGGATATCTGGGACCTCGCCGGTGTGACTGATGCTCACCTCCCCCTCCTTCCACAAGCCATGTATCGTTACGGAAGTCCCGCGATACCCAGCACCGTTACTATTCCCAGCACCACGACGATACCCAGCACCGCCACGATACCCAGGAAGACCACGATACCTGCCGGTTAGGAGCCACATGGTAAGCTTTGGGTGTCGAGGGTGTTACTGCAGGGCAGGCAGGTCGGAGTTGCGTGCGAACGTAACCACTGGCGTCGTACTACTGGTCGGGTAATCTCGAGCACGACGGTACGACTCCCTTCGGCACGACGTGACGACCCTCGGCTTGACGGCCTCGCCTTTAAAACCTGACCCTTTACGTGCATAAGGGTCTTGCTCAGGGGTCGTCCCGTCATTCCCAAGGATTGCACCGTCGTGGTCAAGGATTTTACCTTCATGCTCAGGAGCCGTACCATTTTTCTCTCACGGTCTGTACCGTCTTGCTTCGGCATTGTACCGTCGTGCTCGAGGGTCG
Source organism: Panulirus guttatus (assembly GCA_032361385.1). Classification (NCBI taxonomy): domain Eukaryota; kingdom Metazoa; phylum Arthropoda; class Malacostraca; order Decapoda; family Palinuridae; genus Panulirus; species Panulirus guttatus. The sequence goes on along the minus strand of JAUUDW010248657.1, from coordinate 1,668 downwards.
TACCTGCGTGCTCGAAGGGGGGTACTCTTACACGAATTCATCACGCTGAACGAGATAATGGAATACGAATGATATGAAATAGGTTTCGAACTGAGTGATTTGAGGTTCATAGAATATTTAACCAAAGCCGAGCCTGAACCAGTGGAGAAGGCGAATAAACATAAGCGGCCGGTGGTGTTATGAATGTGAGTGTAGCATTAGCCGAGGAAGGAATTGCTGGCCACGCGATAGCGAGGATGCGAGAGGGAAGGGCGTGTTGTGGCCCCGCATGATGGGTTGGGTGAGGGAGGCGTCCATATATCTTGGCCCGAGCCCAGGCCTTGGGACTTAACAATGGCCGTATAATAACAATACTTCACCCGCCGTGGATAATGGCTAATATACAATTCCTTTAGGATGATTGGTAATTGTAATTGGTGTGCGAAATTGAATGCTTATTAATATAAACAAAGTGCCGGTGTAATAGTCGTAACTCTGTCTTGTTAGGGCTGACATTGAGAATTATTAGTCATATATATATATATATATATATAGAGAGAGAGAGAGAGTGGTGTATCATTTTGATGCCCCCTTGATCACTTGTGTTATATGTACATCAGTAGACATGGGGTCTTTTGTGAACCAGGTCATCTCTCTCTGTGTGTGCTGGGTGTAGGTAGTGAACCGTAGGCAGATGGAGCCCACTCTTCCACATGCTGGTAAACACACACACACACACACACACACACCTGCCCTACCCCCCTCGTTTCCTGTCCCACCTGGACTCCAAGCCTCGTTCTCGTGTGGACTGGTTGGCTGCTCTCACATCCCGGAGTGGATTTCTCGGGTACTCTAGAGAGTGGATCTGGTGGTTACTGGCCAGTCGTGGAGTGGATGTATCGGTTACTGCCCGGTCGTGGAGTGGATCTATCTATTGCCTGGTGTCAGTATCTTAAGTGGATTTGCGGACCATGGGCATATCTCGGACGGGAGATTCGATTCATCACAGTGTGGACCATTGTGGAACGGGACTGTTCCACTCGACAGGTCCACCTTTCCTGTTATAGCCGGGCACAGGGGTTTAGCCGTGGGCATCGTAGCGTCCGGAACCGAGAGGCGGGAGGGAGGGAGGATGATCGAGGGTAAAGCGGGTATTTGGGGTCGCCGCTAAAACAGCTGAAGGCTAGGGGAGAGGAGGAAGAGGAGGTAATGAATGTGGCGACATGATTTAGTAAGTGAATATTATGTAGTTTACCGGGCGGCGCTGAGAGAGAGAGAGAGAGAGAGAGGGAGAGAGAATTGTGATGTTAATTTTGGACCGCAACGATGAAATTGATAGTAATGTAGATGATGAGTAATGTCATGGTAGCGTAGATGAAGAACATCATTATGATTTAATTCGAAATGTGGTTATTATTGTTATTACTGATGCTTACGTATAGTTATGATGGTGCGATAGGGAAGATACGGAACGAATGTGTTAGAGATTCGTCTCAGTAAGGACAGCTGTTGCCCTTGCGCAAGGAACAGACGAAGAATGGCGTCTTCGTTTTGCTCACTTCCACTCTAGCTATCTTGTACAATGCACCGAAACCAGAGCCTTCCCCCTGTCCACGGACCTCTCCATGGATTCCCTAACCTAGGTGAGCCCGCTGACTGCACGTCGCCCCCTGTATATCGCATCGCTCC
>JAUUDW010248546.1:3449-13984 GCA_032361385.1 Panulirus guttatus | reverse complement strand
AGCCGTGGGACCTGCCAATATAGCGACGTCTGGCTAATCTGATGCATTATTCAGGGCTCCATCATGAGGGTAATGGCACCACAACCTCACCAGGCACTGGTTTCCCCTCTTGCCACTACACCTTCACCACTCACCATGCATTAGTTACTTCCCTTGGCACCACAACACCACCACCCACAAGGTACTAGTGGCTTCCCTTGGCGCCACGGCTCACCACTCACCATGCATTGGTTACTTTGCTGGGCCCCACAGCCTCACCGCTCACCAGACACCTAGTACTTCACTTGGCTGAGAATACTACAGACCTTTGGAGTGGCAGAAAATGAATTGAAAGGAACTTAGGAATAATGACTTGTGCTGCATGTGAATTTCTATGTATCAGTAAATGTTTCTAGATCATATACTTATTTGTGCATTAAGTAAAACTTTTCTTGGTGTTCTTTTTTCCCTGAAAATGACCGTAGATCCAAGAAAAACACACACGCACACACACACACACAATACATTACGTGTCAACTGGCAGTTTAGGCAAATATTGGAGGCCGATATTCTCGGTAGCTGCAGCCTTCCCCTTGTCTTCCTAGAGTTGCTTGTTTTCCTAGCTTTACCCTTGTCTTCCAAGCTCTCCTTGCCCTTCTAGCTTTACTCTTGTCTCCCAAGTTCTTTTCTTCGTTGCTTCACCCTTGTCCTCTTAGTTCTCCTCGTCCTTCTTGCTTTACCCTTGTCCATCCAGTTCTTCTCCTCCTCTTAGCTTCACCCTTGCCATCAAGGCTTCACCCTTGTCCTTCTAGTTTCACCTTTGTCTTCCTAGCTTCTCTTGTCTTCCCAACTTCACTCTTGTTGTCCTAGTTCCTCTTGTCTTCCTAGCTTTACCATCGTTTTCCTAGTTCCTCTCGTCTTCGTAGCTTCTCCCTTGCTCCCGTATTTCCCCATTTTTTGCTCCCTGTAACCTCCTACTTCGCTTGTCCTCCAGGATCTTCCATCTACCTAGCTAGTTCCTCCAGTCCCCGTTCCCTTATGCTACCTGGTCATGGAACTCAGTTCCTCCCCTTCTTTCTGTAGTCTGTCTTCTTAGATCACTTTGTCCTGTGAGCACATGTTGTCCACATTCATTTCGTCCTGCCAGGGACTTTTCATGGGAACTTGTCAACAACAGTCCCTGAGACAGGCCGCTTTGCCTTTTATTTCACGAAATCTTTTTTTCTCTCTGTCTCTGTCTTTTGAGTAAATGTTATTCTTTCAGTATTCATACGACGTTCAAAGTGTCACCGGGTCACCGGTGTAAAAGAGGATTGGCGTTTATCTTACGTAAACACCCGAACCTACCTTTATGTAAAAGAAAATATTTAAATTCTTCACATGGTTTAATGTGTCCATAGTTCTCTTTTGTTAAATCTGCAAAAAAAAGCACATTATACGGATCTATGAGGTTGTGAATGCAGATTTCTGTGATTTCACCGCCTGAATAACCCTGGGGGGAGGAAGGGGCAGGGAGAGGGTGTCAAAGGGGAGGGGAGCTATACCTTGAAAATATGAGTTATAAATTTACATATGTTTAAGAATTCTTCAGCCTCCTCTGTTATGGTTATACGAACCGAGGAGAGGAAATTGCTTTCCCACCCTCATCTCTCCCTCCTCTCTCCTCACACCCCTACCATTCTTCTCTTTTCTGTTCTCACTCTTCCCTTATCCTCTTTATCTCTCATCTCCCCTGTGCACCCATTCCCTAGTCGTTCTTTATTTTCATCAGGACCTCTCTGCTCTTGCCTTCTCTTTCTCTCCACTTCCCTTACCTCTCTCCTCTTGACTTCTCTGTTATCTCCTTACCTTTCTCCTCTCCCCTCAGCCCTCTCCTCTCCCAGTGAGAGGGGTCACGTTGCGTGTGTGTCTGGTCGAGGACACACCATTTTTATCCTGGTCGTCAGAATCAATGTTATCACGCCTGCCGACATTACAACCACGCCGAATTGAAAACGGGCAATACTTTAAATTTTATGGGTTGTTTGCATATATATGTATGGGGTAAATGGTTAGGGGGAGGAGAGGCAGTAGGCTGGGTGTATTGGATAGAAGAAAGGTGGGCGGGGTGGTAAGAGACGGTGGGAGGGAAGTACTGGGTGAAGGGAGGGGCAGTTACATGAATGTAATGCATGGAATAAGGAATGTTAGGAAGTAAAGGGAAGTGAATAATGGGTGGTAAATGGTCGTAGGGGAATGGGGAGAGAGTGAGTTGGGAAAGGCAAAGAAGAGAAAGAAGACTGGAGTGAAAGAAAGACTATGTTAGGTAAAGATGGGGTAGGTGGTTGGGGTGAGGGAGACTATGTAGATAGAAGGAAGCCAGTCAGATGGCTTAGTCTATTTGAGAAGAGGGAATGGAAGGAAAGGAGGTGGAAAGGCAAGTAAAGAGGATTTATATGGAAAAGACTGAGAGGAGAGGAAAGGAGAGCGGGGCGGGAATGCTACGTGCTGAGTGGAGAAAGAGATAGGAGTCCATAGGAAAGTAAGGTAATAGAAGCCCTGATGGTGTATAACGAGATTATCTGCTAAAGGACCGTGATGGTACCTTGAATTCTTAATCTGTAGAGATGGAGACAGGATAGAAAAGTATAGGGCTCCTCCCTACCAACCACTCCCTACGGTACATCAGCCAGCAGGAAAATAACCATGGACGATCATCATGGAGTATTGATATGGCTGTTTTGTAATAAGTACGATTGAAAGATATTCTAAATACTCCAGGGAATAAAGGCTGTACTTATACCAGGTGAATACCTGGTGAAATCTTCGGGGGATCTGCACCCCCACAGCCCAGGTAAGGTCCAGGCTGCTGGACTGGGTCTTTGGTCAGCCAAGCTGTTGGATGCCGTAGCCCTCAGACCCGCTTAGCCCCCACAACCTGGCTGGTCTGTTACACTGTGTAGGTACTTGTCCAGTGCACTCTTGAACTTCTTTACTGTGCATCCCATGCTGTATCTTGCAGCTGGCAAGGTGCTGAAGATTCTTGGGTCCCGGATATTTAAGGTGTTCAGCGTTTGTTTGTGCATATCGTACCTTTGGATTTCAGAGGCAGTATTTAAGAAAGTCTTCCATTCTTGTTGTGCAAGAAGGATGTTATTTTAAGAAAAAGAAAGTGAAATATATGCTTATTGTATTGCCAGTCTTGAACAGGCATGTCTTGGACAAATAAATTTCTCATTCACTGGTGATTGATTTCACTAAAGTGCTTGTGCAGCCGTACTCTAGATTATTTATAGTCTTCGCCTTGACAGTGCCTCCTGGAACTGCATTCCATTGTTCCATAACTCTAGGGCTAAAGAAACATTGCCCGCTTGCCCATCGTCATACAGTATTTCTGCTGCATCGAAATTTTTAGTATTCTGAAAATTTCTATCAGACTTGTTTGGAGTCAGCACTTTTTGAGTGAACATAATTTCAAATCTCTGATTCTTTCTTCAAAAGCATCATTTTTAAGTGACAAAATTAGTTTTGGTATCTTTTATTTAATTCATTCGAATTTTTTATTCGTCTTTAATAGAATTTGGTGAACAGAAATGAATAACGTATACCAAACGAGGTTTGAATAAGCTGTCGTAAAGGTCAAGTATCGTCTTTTGTGATTTCATTTGTTTTATTGGCTATGAAATCCAACATTCACTTTGCTTTATTGTATGCAACTAATCTGCAACCACTGCATTAATTTGTCTCAGTCTCCTTGAATCATTAGACAGTGTTCATCTGTGTGGGTTTCACGTCCGAACTTCATATCATCAGCAGACCGTGAGATATTACTGGTGAGTCTTGTTTTCAGATCACTGATGTAGATATTGAAAAGTAGTGTGCCTTGAACTGATCCTTGTGGCACCCTACTTCTTACATTAAGTCATTCGTATGTGTCTTCGTTTAATATGACTCGTTTTATTTTATCTTGAAGGAAGTCCATGATCCACGCACGTACTCGATTTCCTAACCTTCACTCAAACATCATTTCCCATTTGCACGACAGGCATGGAAGACTCGGTGAAATATTACCCCCAAACTCAAAATGTGTCATGAGCACAAAATGAGAAAACGTCTTTAACGTCCTGGGCCAAAGACTACGAAAACACATTGCCTACATTCATCGGAAACACTATGGGATGAACATTTGAGTATTTCAGGAAGGCCCTGAATAAATATTTACAAAGGCTACCAGACCAGCCAGGTGATCATGTGGGTTTTCTAGGCCGCCATTTCCAGGAGGATGGTCGACCAAAGACCGAGCTCAGCCTCTTGGGCTCAGCCCGAACTGTGAGGGTAGAGACCTCCGAAGACGACTCCAGGTATACTCCAAGTAATCACATCTAAACTAATTATCTTTTATGTGGTACTTTATCTAAATCTTTTTGGAAATCTAGGTATATAAACCCTAAAAATATTTTTGAATTACTTGCTATATATAAGGCTTAAGAACTCTACTGGATTCGTTAAAAAGGATGGGAAGGAGAATGGTGTGGAAGTGGTGGGCAGGGAAGGTGAAGATGGTGTGGAAAGAGTAGGAAAGAGATGTTCAAAATGAGAGTGGGGAGGGAGGAAAGGAAAAGGAGGAGAAAGGATTTGGAAAGGAAAGGTGAGTAGCCTAGGAGGTCTCGTAAAGGAAGGAAGAGGGAGATGACGAGGGGGACAGTGTGATGGGAGGTGCTAGGTAGATATGGGAAAGGGGAAGAGAATGATTGGGTGGTGGAGAAAGGAGGAAACGTTGTCAGGGTAGGGATGAGCAGGAAGTCTTGTCTAGGCACGGGGAGTAGTGAATGTCAGAATGGTGATGACGAGCAGATCTTGTCAGGTTCAAAAGGAGTGAATGTTGTCCAGTTGGAGGGGAAAAAATGTTGTACGAGTGGTGGAAGGGAGTGAATATTGCCCGGATTGTGGGAAAGATAAGTGTAGCAGTATGTGTAGTTAAGACGTTAGGAGGACAGTTAGGTGTAGTTAAGGTGTTGGGAACAAATCAGTGTAGCCAAGCTGGTGCATGGCACAAGCGGCTTGATTCTGAAATGAGACAGATTGAAAGACAGCATATAAGATGAAAATAAAAGATTAAGAACAATCGATAACTGATAGCAAATTATTGGAGTATATGTCTTGGTTTGATTTGAATGTATTAATTGTTTTCAATTTACAACATCTGGAGATAGTTTCAGCCAATGTTCAACCACTGTTTAAGTGTAAAAACCTTTGCCCACGTTATTATTACATCTTTTTTGTGTTTCTACCGTTGTTTCTAGTCACCAAATCTGTGTCTGAAATGAAAATATTTTCGTATGATATATTTTCGTAATTGTTTAATATTTCGAAAGGTTTTATTTAGATCACAGAGTCTGGACTTTTTGAGAGAGGATCCTTTTAGATTTTTTTAGTCTTTCCTCATAGGGCTTATTTCTGTGTGAAGGGATTAGTTTGGATGCTTTTCTTTGATTTTTTTTCTAGTTTCTTTTCATCTTTGGTCGGATTTGGTAACCAGAATTGAAAGCATATTCCACGAGAGGTCTGACCAGGATGTTATAAAGGGTATTATATCATTTATTTTGTGATTTAGAAATTCCTCGTTATAAATCTTTGCCTCCTGCCTGCTTTATTGTAATCCCTGTGTTAGATGAAGATATAACGAAAGTGAGCAGTGGGAACTTTATGTGCAGTCAGAGTGGTAAGGGTACACCTAGGTGTCGTCAGCTTGTTTGAAAAAGAGTAGTTATAGTCAAGGCGTTAAAGGGAGTAGGTACAACACAGTGAAAGTGCTAAGGAGAGAAGTAGGAGCATGTTAGCCAAAGTGTTAGGGGGAGAAGTAGGTACAGATTGGTCAAGGTGTTAGGGGGAGCACTTAATGTTGACATGCTGATGGACGGAACAACACAGGTTATCAGGGTGACAGGTACAGGAGAGAGGTGTGGAGGGGCCACATGGCAGTACATTAGCTCCTACAGTGATGACCTGAGCTGGATCCGTCAGGCCGTCAGGCGGTAGATATTCATGTGTTATCCGATTGATGATAGAAGGTAGCGGCCGTTGACAATGGCTACCATGCTGTGTATCGGCAGCTGCCATGGACGTATTGACAGCTGGGATCGGGGTATCGGGTGATTGGAGTGGGTGTATCGGAAGGTGGGACCTGTTGTGTAGGTAAATGAGTTCAATGTATCATTAGCTGGGAGTGACTGAATTAGCCGCTGGAATGGGTGTATCTATTGCCAATTTCCAATGTTTTAACAGCTGGAATAAGAATATCGGCAGGCGATGTGTGTGACTTAAAAACTTATAGTGTTTGTACTGGTAGCTGAGGGGTGTTACATAAGTAGCTATGGTTTCAGGGGAGGAAGATTATGCCTCTCTTAATGTGTACGTACCTGGTCACTCAGGTATAACTGCAGAGACACTGGTGGATAAACAAAACACTGATGTAATTACTATGCGTAATATACACAGACTTTGTTGTACGCCTTTGATAGATATGACTATGTGGTGTCAGCATATGAAATGCGTAATTTGAGTATAACTAGTACAGTGTGAAGGTAGATGTACATCCATCTTCACTACCAGATTTCCAGAGCCGTTACGGTAAACAGCCCGGTTCCCCCAGGGAACTGTACTTGCTCCTCTGTTATTTCTCATTCTCATATATGAAGATGCAGATACGAGTCACTTTTTCATATCTTCCCTTGATGGAGAAAAGTTTCTACTACTTCGTCAAGGAAAGTGAAGAAATAAAAGAAAAGTTCAGGTTATTCGACAGAAACGAATACCATCATATGTCGAAAGATCAATGGTTAAAGACTTGGGAGTAATAATGTCTAATGAGGTGAGCTTCAGCGATCACAATAGGGAGACAGTTGACTCTTCCAAGAAGAGATGGCAGGCTGGACTTTACGGGCCTTAAAGATTAGAGGTAAAACCAGTAATGACGATCTCCGAGGCGATAATACTCACCACACCAGAATACTGCAGTGTGCTGACATATCCTTTCAGGTCGGGTCAAACTGCAGAGTTAGAAATTCTGCAAAAGTCCTTTCCCAGTCCACGCTAACATTGTCAAGGATCTAAAGCAAAGGAAGCGAATGACAGTACTAAAGTTGTATTTTCTTGAGCGCAGACTGGATAGGTATATCGTAATCTGCACTTAAAAAAATCTGGGAAGTATGGTTTTCTTTTGTCACTCAAATATAATTCACCTTTCGACACGACAGGCATGTATGAATCTATGAAATTGAAAAGTTTAGTAAATAAAGATATGAAAGATAAGATGAATATCTGAGGTCCAAAATTGCTTGATGCATAACCTGCACCAATTAGACGTACTGTCGACTGGAGTGAGAGGAAATTTAAAAAGAGCCCGGACAGGTATCTGGAAAATGTTCTAGATCAGCCTACATCTGATAGGCCAGTGGGTCGTAGCCTCCAATAACCTGAATGATCTGAGGAGTAAGACGGCACCTTGATCTCAGAATGAGCTATGGAGGTAGAAGAGCCTTCAGAGCTAGCGTATTGCATACGCAAGGTATGCATGATGTTATTTGACAGCTGGGATGGGTGCATCATTATATAGGATATGGTAACGGTAGCTGGGATAAGTGTATCATCAGCTCGGATGGGTACATCTGCAGCTGGGATAGGTGTGTTATCAACTGGAAAGTTTATATCAGAAGGTACTATGCTGGTCTCGGTATGTGTGATATGTGCTCCGGCGGCCGAAATGGGAGTATTGACAGCTAGGACTGGTATATCGGCATATCGGCAACTATGATGGATGCAGCTGAAGTTTGGTTCGATGTGTAGACAGTTGAGAGGTTGCATCGGAATTGTGGGTAAGTTTATCGGGAGTTGGGGTAGATATAAAGAAGCTGAGGCAGGTTAATTGGCTGCTTGGATAGATGGATTGACAGCTGGGAGACGGGAGTATCGGCGGATGGAATGAATGTGTCAGCAGCTAGGAATGATGGACTGACTGATGGCACAGGTATTTCGTCAGCTGAGATGAATGTGTCAGCGGTTGAAATAGATGGATTGATAAAGGGAAGAGAATGTTGTTCAAGACATGTAAATCTATTTTGTGGATGAATGCATTGGCGAGAATGATTGTATCGGCAGCTGAGATGAAGATATCGGCAGCTAAGATAGGGGAGGTGGGAGGGAATGAGCAGTAGTCAGCAGCTTTGACGGAGATCTATCGGCATCTGTGAGTTGGACATCAGCCGGAGAGGGGATGGCATCGGGTTAGCAGACACACCCTGGCTGGTCAGCCTAGCGAGACTGGTTGATAGCTCTCATCATCATCATCCACAATATTGGATCGCAGCTGCAATATGAAATGTGGTAATCATTCGTAACTCGTATTTCCTATCATTACAAAGTAATAGGTTTTCACTTATTAACTTATCTAATTAACTTTATGTTTATATTTGCCCAAGGGTCATTTAAACCCACTAAGATTATGAGATTTAGTTCACTAAATGAAAGATTTTTTCACCAGAAATGAGATAAAATTGATTTAAAGTTACCCTCGATCCGACTATATCAGGTGATTTCCAGTATTGCAAGTTTTGTTGACTTTTCAAAAACCAGAAGAAACAGGAAGCATTTGAATATATCACTTATCCTTCCTGTGTTTAATTAAAATTCTTATGAATCTATAGGACGATTGATGTTCGTTTCCAGCTATTATTAATCATGATTAACGAAAACTGCTTCTTTCCCTACACCTCTAAGCTTTGGAACTCTTTACCCTGTCATGTCATTCCCAGTAGCAATGACCTGCACATTTAAAAAGACAGGTTTTTCACTTCCTTCAAAATTCGTCAGTCCTTTTCCTTGTCTCTTCTTTTTTGTCTTTCATAATCTTATGTATATTTCAATTACGGCTTGGCTTTGTCCCTAAGGGTCGACGATACGACCCTTAACCACGACGACACAACCTCCCAAGGACGGCTTTGCCCTTGAACACGGCGGAACGACCTTGAACACAAAATTTACAACCCTAGATTACGATGCACTGGTCCCTTAATGGGCAGGTCACAGGTGAGGCCATCACACCAATGGGTCATACCGCCTTATTCAAGGGCCGCAACGTCGTGCCTGATCGGTGGCCATGCCGCCCTGCTCAAGGGCCATGCTGTCGTGCTCAAGGGTCATACCGCCCTGCTTAAGGGCCAAACCTTCGTGTTCAAAGGCAATGCCGTTGTGCTCAACATTTTCAGTTGAATTTCACCATGAAGCAGCAGACGCGTGCGCCCCGTGATGCATCATAATCCTTGATATTACACATTTCTAACATAGTGAGCCTGACAGTCGAATGTCATGCATGATAAAGGGAAACTACTTTAATTTCATACCCTTTGTGACAATGGTTTCCATTTTCTACACTATAACATTTTCAAAGCACACTCGAAAACGCTAAAAAAAGTATAACCTACGTTTTCTTTTTTCCTAGGTTTCGTTTCATGATAACCTTTTCTGTGGACTGGGTCTCTGGCTAAAGAGAACGCCATTGTTCTCCACGCTTGAAAGAACGGATGATTTTTAAGAACGAAGACTTTTCTAATTAAGTTTTGTACAGGACTTCGTACTTCTAATGAGGTTATTTTACGAAAGTCCTCTGGAAGATATATTTATTATTAGTAAGTATTTACCAAAATGTATTTTATACACTTTAAGTATACGAGGGTTATTGGTCTCCCCCCCCCCTCCCACACGCGCCCCTCCCCCTACCCTGTACCGGCGTGTGATGTATGGCGGCAATTTTGATCGAGGTCCAAGATGATTAATGACGAAATTCAGGTCAGCCAAAACTTTTTATTTATACGACGGGGGAAGCCAGACCTGGAATCAGGCAATGTCGAGTGTTGCCACTAGCGGCCGAGGAAGGAAGGTGTCTGTTGCGGCATTTGACGTAAAATTAACCTGTCGTGGTAGTCGTTCATAGCGGGAACAACAGGTTAACGGCCATTACCAGCCGTCAAAAGCCACTGATATCCGTTAATGGCCAATAAAGCTTATACGTAGCCATTAGCAACGGTAAACAACCATGGCGCATCAATCAGAAATCGACGACAGACGTCATCAACCATCGATTGTCATCAACAGCCATTGACAGCTGCCAGGAATCGTTAACAGTCGTTAACAGCCTTTGTACCCCGTCATCCTCCATTAACAGCCTTCAGCTGCCATTAACAGCCTAACGCTCAGAGCGCCTTTAGTCGATGACGTCACTAATACCACTCGGCTTAAAAAAGTGAACTTAAAATCCATTAGGCAACGCCCGTGTGTGTGTGTGTGTGTGTGTGTGTGTGTATGGTTAGTTGGGTAGCTGCATCACATCCCCCTACCCTGGTCGCTGTCCCTCACATATGTGTAATTTTGCTGGCCATCCGCCATATTTGATCCCTCTCCGGGGACACCAAAATCCAGGGGATATTAAACATCTGTCAAAAGCTGGGAGAGGTTTTTTTATAGGCCTCGTTGAGAGGTTATGGACGAGAGGGAGAGAGGGAGGGAGGGAGGGTGGCTTACTG
>JAUUDW010248435.1:0-13984 GCA_032361385.1 Panulirus guttatus | reverse complement strand
CAGCCTCTGGCAGATCGTTAGAACCATAGACTTAAACCAAAGCCACAAGCAACTCCGTTGACAGAGGACTCCGATCGCTCGTGGCGGCGAAGAAGAAGAACCACAGGCAACGGACTGCTTGTCAGATGCGAAGCGGAGGTTCACCAGAGCTCTTCCTTATGGGATGCGGGCAATCTTTTGAGCCGTTGGCAGCGGGCATTAGCGGTGATTTATGCCCGCGCAGTCTCGGCTGGCGAGGGACTGGCCTCCCGCGCTCTGCAATGCGCCCCTCAACGATGTCTCTTCTTCGAGCCAAAGGGATGGTCTCGCTCTTGGACGCGTCTCAGGTTCCTTTTGCTCTGCATCGCCTCGCGCGGACCGACTTTTTTTAAGCCACTTTATCTTGTGGCCTCATTGTGGACTTTTCAGGTCTCCCTCGTTCGCCTGGGGACTCACTCACTGGTGTCTTTGGCTGGGTTCGTGCCTCTGTATCGCCGAGGCCCGTGCCTCCAGCTGACTTTGTCGGCACCTTTAGAGGAATTCTACCGCCGTCAGGAGCTACTGCTGCTGCAGTCGCCGAGCTGTCCCGTAATGGAATGCTTTTGGGCGAGGCGAGCGCGAGAGAGATAAAGTAAGCAAGTCACGCGTTTTAAGGACATAGAGAGAGAGAGAGGACTTTTCACGTCACCTGCGTAATAAGAAGAGGTCTTTCCCTCCGTCTGCGACCCCGTCAGGTAGTGGGTGGGTGGATGGGTACACATTTCGAGGAATGTGACATAGAGGAGGAGGAGCCCTTTGTGTATGCATTATGACTCTGTCTCTCATTTAGCTTAAAAGTACGACTCAGATGACTCTCTCTCTCTCTCTCTCTCTCTCTCTCTCTCTCTCTCTCTCTCTTGTACAGTATGTATGTTATGCTGAAAAACCATTAGTACCATAATTTATATTCATGATTAACATAGAAGGCAAGTAGGAGTGGTGGGAGTAGGTAGTCTGGAACCTAAGAAGATATTTTCATTGAAGGTTCAGTTGTTTGTTCAGGGTGCTATCTCAGAAAGGCAGAAGTCAAGAAACACATATTAAAAAAGTATGTACTGTATGCTTAAATGGTTTTGTAATGAAATTATACAGAAAAAAAAGCATGTGAATTCCATGGAGTGTTGATTGAAGTTCATGAAGATTTTGAACAAAAATGAGTTGTTGCACTCTTTAGATGTATTACAGTGGTGGTACAGTATCATCTTGAAAGGTAAGGCATTATCTCTCTTTACAATAAACAGAACACATGCAGTCTTATACTTCTCACAAAGAATTTCAGAAATGAAGAACAGTGATTATTCATTCTCGGGGAGTAACAGGCAAATCTTTGTTATATATAGCATACAAAATGCTCAGTATGTACACTAGTGGTTCCTCTCTCTTGCTATGATATTTTGCATTGATTTTGATCCAATATTTCTGCTGATCTGAGAATCTGAGTTCAGAAGAGTGCTGCTTGACACTGAGCTTTCCTTGAGACAGTGTAGGTTTATTTTTACTATATATTGTTTATTTTCTGCTTTGCATTCACATTATTACATTGATATAGTGAAATACAAACTTTCACACTAATTAATTTTTCATGCTCCTTTATTTCCTGCCACTGTCATGTTTGATGTACTGACACCAGGTCTCTCTCCCTATCCACTGCCAAGCCTTCAGACCATTCTGTAGTTTCCCCTTACATCTTCATATGCCATGGTTCATCCCATTGACAGCATGTCACCCCCATTATACCACAACTCTAATTCAATGTATCCCATGCATACCTCTCTCCCTTCTGAATGTTTAGACCCAAATAGCTCAAAGCCTGTTTACTCTATCCTTGCATCTCCATCTCAGTCTCCCTCTTTCCCTTGCATTTTCCACTCCTGACCTATGTATCCTCTTAGTCCCTCTTGACTTGTACTCACCATATATCCAGACTTTCAGCCCACTCTGGTCAGCTCTCTCAGCCAGACTTTACTTCATACTCACCAATTTCTAATGTTCTTTCCTTACATGATTAACTTGCTTCGAACCACATATTGTCTCTAGATATGACATTTTCAATATGTCTTTCCTTTTCCATCCATTTGTATTCAGGGTCCAAGAATAACATTCATACAACACTGCATCTTCACTGTCAAACGTATCCATCTTTGCCTGAACAGACAGTAACTTCTCTTCCATACACTCCTGAATGCACTCAGGAACTTAGCCCCTTCCTCTGCCCCATAACTTTCCCTTGCTTCCATGGTTTCATATCCTGCTAAGTCAACTCCAAGGTATCTTAAGTTCTTCACATCCTCTAAGCCCTTCCTGTTCACACTTACTCTCAAACCAACTTGTTTCATCTACTTGCTGCATCTTCTTGGCACTAATTTTGGCACTCATTAATCATTCACATTGTACATGAAGTTCATTCATCAAGTGAGACCAGGGTGTCCATGTGTATGTGTGCACCGTGAGGATACATATGCTTTATCCACTCTGTATAATTTTGAATCTCATTAATTTAGATAGATAGCATCCAAAACATGCATAGTTTTCACCCAGTATTGATACTAATTATTTCTCATCTTGGTGTTGAGTACTTAACATGTCTTGAAACTTTCTGAAGAATGTTGCATTGTAGGTTAGCAATATGATGCCATCTTATATGTGCCAAAAGTCAAGGGACTGGTCAAATAAGGAAATCCGTTACTTGCTTTGCTTATGGCAGTCATCTCTTAGTAATGAATGATGGTACTGTAACTGAAAAAAAAAATTGGGATTACAGTGTCTCTTAGAACTTCATGAAGAGGCAACGAGGAAGGATGACGCCCATGCTGTCCATTTTCTTGATGATAATCTTCTAAATGAACATGTGGAAACTATTAAGAAATTTGGGGACATGGTGACTCAACTTCGGCGTGCTGGAGAGACTGACTTGGGCTTATATTTGTTTGATAATGAGCTGTTGTAGAAATTGTGTAAGTGACATAGCACAGGAACCTTCAGCTTGTCAGTAAATGTCTTGCATTTTGAAAAAATGATAGTTGTATGTGAAATCACTTATGCTGAGTGTGTATTATTTTGACGATGTTTTATAATTCTTGGAGAAACTACCTTCATCAAATCTCTCATAGTGATTGTAGATGATAATATGTTTTTGCTATACTGATTTGAAGTTTACAGCCCTGTAATAATTTTACTTTGGCATCTGACAATTTTTTTAATTTTGTAACCAGACAACATTTCTGTCCTGGATTGTCATCTGGCCCCATGGATTCCATTTTAGATTACCAGATGACAATACAGACTAGACCTTTGTTTTAGTACTACCTTTCAAGTTTATGGGATAATAGAATTCTAGTAACTTGGAAGTTGACAATAATAGACATAGTTTCTTTTTCAGACTGACATCTGGCAGCATGGAATACGTTCTAAGTTGCCAGATTGCAGTCCATGTTTAGCTTGAGCTTAACTACCTTCTTTAGCAAGAAAACTGGACAGGGCTGCAAGAAAAAGGAATTACTATTGGTTTTACTAGTAGGTACACGTAAAGGTACATGTAAAACCCCATGTTGGTGAAAGAAGAAATAGTGAGTTTAGGACCATGGGAGGTTTATTATACATCAAAAATCTCTTCATTGATGGGTTACAGTGAAGAAGCTAACAACTGAAATATCCTCAGGTTTCTGTCTTATGACTACTATTGATGAATCAATACTTTTAATAGACTGTATGTTAGGGTAGATTTACATTTGATTTCATAGCGCTTTCAGATTTAGGAATCATTTTGGAGACAAAATGGCTCAACTGTATATTAGCAGTACTGTGCTTCATTCCAACTTTATAACTTATCTACAGTTTGTTTACTTGTAGTAAAACAACTTTGTACTGATTTTAGAATACGAAGAATGTGTAAAAAGCATTTTCCTCAAAATTATTGGAATACATCGTGTAAATGTGCATTGTTTGGGAAGATAATTATTCAGACTAGTTAATGATCCATTTTTCTGTACATTTTTTATGGCTTTATGACAATTTTTTCAAGATTACACTTATGTTGACAGTATCTGTAACACAATTTTAAGTCCTGTTAATGCAAAATATTTTCCTAAAGATTGATTCCTTATTACAGTTTGTCATGAAGTGATGTATACTATACATATATCTAAATTATGTGATCTTTTTTGAAAATATTGTCAGTATTGATAAAGGAACTGAGTTATATAAATAGTTCAGAAGGGAATGTTTTGATGGTGCTTAAATATTTAGATAATCATCTCGGGGCAAAAGATATGTACCATTAAATGAAGAATATTTAGTCTCCGATTCCCACTTTATATATATAAACTGAATGAAAAAATGAAGAATTATTAGTATGCAAGTAATGTGTAGATAATTATCCCTGAATTCTTGAAAATGACATTTATTTGTTGCTTATCATTATCCTGTTGTGCTGAAATTTTATAGGGTATATACTTTGTAAAGTTACAGTATAATGTCTTATCGTTATTGAAAACAAACTTTATCATGCTAGATAATTGGAAAGTGTGCCTGTTTATGCAATTACTTACAATTTGAATGAGCTTTGCTGTAATCATAGAAGCATTTCTGTATTTTTACCAGAATTATTATCATTATGCATAAAGAATTCTGAATTTTATGAACAGAAAAGAGAGAATGATTCAGCAGGAATTATATTTCATTTGATAACATTTTAGAGAAATAATTTGAATGGTGTAATTTTTGTTCCTAGTATACTAGAATAAAAGATTGTAAGGGTAATCATTTCTTCTGTACCTCAATGTATGGTGACTGATTAGAGTCGCAAGTAGTACAATTAAGACTTTTTCTAAACAGATTTGTTCCACATGTCTGGTAAAAGTAAAGTCTTGGTTTATTGATAGACCTCTTTGTGAAGATATGTGCAGTGATTAGAAAGAGCAATTTATAATTGAATATATGTAAATACACTTTTTACTTTACCTTTCTAATTACATTTACATGGGATTAATCAAGGCTGTACAATTTTACAATCCAGTCAGTTGCTGCTTTAGGTTATATGTAATGTGACTGAGTAAAGTTTTATCATAACTGTTTTTATATCAAGATTTTCTGGTGAGATGTTTGCCATGCTCTCAAAAGCATATTTTTTTATGAATAAATGAAGATAAAGTTATTAGATGAGACAAACCACCCCTCACCTCATTCTTTTGTGGAGAGATTTTCTGCTGCACACCAGCACCCAATCAGTTTATCTAGGATTGTATAGAATACTTTCTGCTTTGAGTAGTTTACCCTGTGTTCTTGTATTAAATATCTTCTGGTTTGAATAGTTAACTCGGTAAATTACTTCATCTTTCTCATTTCTATCTATCTATCTATATCTCTGATGCCTGTTCCAATTGAAACTCCCTCAAAGGTGTGGCCACAGCAACAGAGTTTCCGTAATTAAAGAACTCCAGTACCGCTCCTTAGCCTGTAGTGCCTCACCTTTAACAGGCCACTGGTAGAGGACAAGTCTAGCACAGGGTTTGCAGTGGCTTCTTTCTTGTTTTACCTCTTCTCCTACCTTCAGTCAAACTTTCTTACATCTTCATTTTTCATGATGAGTTCCCAGTTGAAAACTACACATACACAAAAGTAAATTACATAACTCCAAAATGTTCTTAAATGCTGGGTGAAATAAAGTAGAACTTTTTGTAATTTCAGTAATGTTTATGATATTGTTTGCATAGGAAATGATAATCAGAAATTCATTTTGTGTTTTTTATGCCCTTTTGCCCAGTTCCTATCTTAGCAAGGTAGCATCAGGAATAGATGACTGAAACCCCAAGGAAAAATCCTCGCATAGCTCCTTCCTTTGTCCTGTTCTTCAAAAATTATAGTACAGGAGGGAAGACTCCCCAGCTACCAGCTCCTGCTTCTTTTTGTTACCTTCTACAACATACACTAGGTAAGAGGGGAGTATTATTTCCCTCCTTTCCCTGTACATATAAAAGACAATGAACATACATAATTCATTTTGTGGTTGCCAAGTGTATAAACAAGTGTTTTTGCTCACCCATGTTGTCGATAACATATATGTTTAAGAAACTATTTTTAGATCACTTTTCATAAACCTGTCAATGCTGTGGACATCGGTCTGCTATGAAGGTCAAATTGAATACTTTGTTGGCTGGCCTGGCCATAGATGGTAACCCAAACAAAGAAGTCACTGGTGCAGACTGTAGACCTCAGAAACCTGTTAGTGACCATAATAGGCAGTTGTAAACCTTTTTTAGGGACTCGCCGAGTTTGTGGCACCCATCCCACTTGCATCCACTACTGTGCCCCAACTGCCCTTACTTAGAATTAGCCAGTCTGGGAAATGATATATTTTTCCTAAACTACAAACTTGTAATTCATAAGGATGAAAACACTATATTTGGTAGTTTTTTCTGCACCTGCATGTAATTATATTAATTATAAAAGTTAGGAAGTGAGCATTAGATAGGAGTAATACGCTGGAACATCAGGTAAACACATTGGGTAGAACTGATTAGTAGGAACATTAGGTAGGAGCGTCTGCAAACACTGTGCTGGAGTTGCCTCTACCAGTGGCCTGTTATAGGTGAGGCACTAAAGGCAAAGAAGTTGTGCCAGAGTTTACTAATTATGGAGATTTTATCGCTGTGGTCACCACCATGAGGGAGTTCTGGGAGGGAACAGGCATCAGTTCTTAAGAAAAATTATATATCTTTTGTGCATCTTTTCAATAATGAAAAAGAGAATTGTTGTTTAATTTTTTTGTGCAGTGGAAGGAGAATGAAAAGATGAATTACACACCAAAAGGGGTTAATAGAAAAGTTATATGTATGTTGAATCCCTGCTGTCTTGTGTTTCAGTATTCAATTATTTGCTCATCCATTGCTCATGAAAAAGTGAATTAGACAAGATTTTACATGGGAAATATCAAAGGCATTTCAAAAACCATGACTGGTAATAGCATATTGCTCGCTCACTAGTAAGTGGTGTGTTTTCTCCACACAGAACGCTGTTATCCTTGAAAAAATATAAAATAATGTACATAAAGTGCCAAAATAAAAGATCTTCACAAAGTTAGTACAGTCTGTAAACAAATAGCCAATCTTTGAGCAAGTTTAGACAGGTAGGTGAGGTGGTGATGGCAGAGTGTGCCTATGTTGCATGGGAGATGGTGGGCAGAGGGAGTAACTATGACAATTCATCTCTACCTCCCTCCTTCCTGCTTATGGTTGTGACAACCCAAATTCTTATATTATAGTATTGTGTATATTAAGATATTGTGCAAATTTATACTGTGGATCAATAGCAAAAATCCACGGGGTAGGGAAGAAAGAATTCTACCTCTGTATTCCCTGCATGTCATAGAAAGTAAGAGGGGTTGGGGGCTAGAACCCCCCCTCCCATTCTTGTATTTCAATTTTGAATGGAACAGGAGGAGGACACCCAAGTGGTGAGTAGTGCTCAGGCTAGGGTGTCTGAATGTTTGTGGATGTAACCAGAATGAGAAGAAAGTAGAGATAGGTATTATGTTTTAGGAAAGGAATCTGGATATTCTGGCTCTGAGTCAAACAGTCCTCATAGGTATAGGGGTAAGAATGGTTTTGGAATGTCTTGGGGTAAAGGCTGGGCTTGGTGTAAGGGCAAAAGCTAAGGAAGGGAAGCACTACTCCTGAAGTGAGAACTGTTGGAATATGAGAAAGAGTGTAAAGAAGTGAGCTCCAAACTGATGTGGGCAAAAATGAAGGTGGATTGCAAGAGATGGGTGATTTAGTGCAAAGGCACTGACCATGAGATGAAAGATGATGTGAGACAATTTTTTTTTTTTTTTTAGGAGCAGCTGAATGGGTGTATCAGCAATTTTTATGCAAGAGATCGGATATTAGTGATGGGTGATTTAGATACAAGAATGAGTATGTGGCAGTTAAGGATATAACATTGGGACATTGAGTATTCAGGGAAGTGAATAGTTATGGTGAACAACTTCTGGAGTTGTGTAATGAAAGAAAGACTGGTGACTGGGAATACCTGGTTTAGAAAGAGGAACATGCATAGGTATTTGTGGGTAAGAAGGAAAGATGATAAAAGGGCATTACTGAAGTATATTCTAAATGATACGCATGCAAAAAATGTGAATTGTTGAGAGGGACAGCTGGTTAAATTTCTGAGCACTACTTGATGGAGGCAAGGATGAAGGTTTGTAGAGGTTTTCAGAAAAGAAAACAATTATATGAGTTAGAAGAGGGTGGTGGTGATAAGTGAACTTGGTAAAGAGGTGTGTGAAGAAAAACAAGGAATGATTGGGTGTACACTGGCAAAAGGTGAAAGTAAGTGAAGCAAGGGGAATGGGTAAGGAATTGGAAATACTAAGGGAAGATGTATGTATGAGTGAGGTTTGTGGTATGTGGAAGGTGAGAGGTAGGCAAGTGAGAAAGGGTAATGATTGGTGGTATGTAAAAGTGAAGTTGCTGGTGAAAGAGAATAGAGAGGTGTATGGGCAGTATTTGCAGAGAAGTGTAAATGATTGGTAGATGTAGAAGAGAAAGTGGCAGGAAATCAAGAATAAGGTGCAGGAGCTGTAAAAGAGGGCAAGTGAGAACTGAGGGTAAGCAAGTATCAGTAAACTAAGAGAGAATAAGACATTATAAAAGGAGGTTAATAGTGAAAAAAAAATATAGAGAAATGGAAACATTGGTGAAGGGGGCAAAGTGGGAAGTGGTAATAGGTAGTAATGAGGTGTGGAGGAGATGGGGTGTATATTTTGAAGGATTGTTAAATGTGCTTGATAATAGGGTGACAGATCTAGGATTTTTGGGTAGGGGAGTTATGCAAAGTGAGAGAGTTTTTGAAAGTGGCTTGAGGAAGAGAGGAGAGTTGTTGAAAGCCTTGCATAATAAGAAATGAGAAAAGGCAGCTCGAGTGGATGGTATTGCAGTTGAATCTCTGGAAAGGGGATGACTTTTTATTGATTGGTTAGTTAGGATTTTCAATGCATGTATGGATCATGGTGATATGTCGTATAAAGGTAAGGGGGACAAGATGAGTGTGTGAACTACAGAGGTATAAGTTTGTTGAGTGTACCTGGAGAGAGATGGTGATTGAGGGGATGAAAGTATGCACAGAGCATCAGATTGGGGAGGAACAATGTGGTTTCAGGAGTGGTAGAGGATGTGTGGATCAGGTGTTTGCTTTAAAGAATGTGGGTAATGAATACTTGAATTACAATAAGATTTGTATGCAGCATTTGTGGATCAGGAGAAAGTATATATATGGTTGAAGATCACTTGTGGAAAGTCTTATAAATATATGTTGAGGGAGGAAGGTTACTTAGAAGCTGTGAAGTTTTCATTAAGAGTGTAATGTGCATGGGCAAGTAGGTAGAGAGGAGGATGAGTGGGTTCAGGCAAAGATGGGTCTGCAGAAGGGATGTGTGATGTCACCGTGGCTGTTTGATTTGTCAATGGATGGGATGGTAAGGAAGGTAAATGCATGGGTTTTGGAGAGGGGCAAGTATGCAGTCTCTAGGGTGTGAGGGTATTGCCTGGGAAGTGAGTAATTTGTTTGCTAATGACGCAGCACTGGTGACAGATTTGAGTGACAAGCTGCAGAAGTTTGTGTTTGAGTTTGGGAAAATGTGTGAAAGAAGGAAGTTGAGAGTGATTGTGAACAAAAACAAGGTTATTAGGTTCAGCACAGCAAAGGGACAGGTTAGTTGGAGCATAGGTTTGAATGGAGAAAGTTTGGAGGAAGCGGAATGTTTTATATACCTGGGAGTGGACATGGCAGCAAATAGAAGTGAAAGTGAGCCATAGGGTGCACTCAACCTATGACTGAGAGCACTGAGGAATGTATGGAAAGAGAGGTTATTATCTACGAGGGCAAAAGCGGATGTTTAAAGATATTGTAGTCCCACTGATGTTATATGAACGTAAGGCATGGGCTATAGATGAGAATGTGCAGAGAAGGGTGGATGTGTTGGAAATGAAATGTTTTAGGACAGTATGTGGTGTGAGGTGATTTGATTAAGTAATAAAAGGGTAAGAGAGAGAGGTGATAATAGTAAGAGTATGGTTGAGTAGAAGAGGATGAACTGAAATGGTCTAACATATGGATACAATGAGTGAGGAGAGGTTGATAAAGAGGATATGTGTCAGATGTGTAGGGGAAAAGAAGAAAGGGGAGACCAAACTGGAGATGTAAGGATGGAGTGAAAAAAGATTTGAGTGTTCAGGGCCTGAATAGGCAGCAGGGTGAAAGGCTTGCATGAGACAGTGAAACAGATTGATGTGTACTGGGGCCAACACATTGTCAATGGACAGGACCAAGGAACATGAGGTAGCTGGGAGGGGGGGGGTAACTACAGAAAGGTCTGTGCATCCTGGTTGTGGATAGGGGATATAGTTTAAGTGCATTATGCATGACAGCCACAGAATGGATGTAAGCAAATGATGCCTTTTCTTCATCTGTTCCTGGCACTACCTCATTAATGTGGGGTATGGCAAACAGGTAGGAAAAAAATCAGCAGCAGAACTAAAGAAAAATCATTTAATTCATTCCAGCACAGTCTTATGAATGAATTAATGTAATAGTTGCACTGATGTGGAATCCACAACAAGTATAGGTAACAAAATTTATATTCTGTTACATGAAAAGTAAAACAGCTAATCCCATGAGAGAGCATTGAAGGGAAAGTTGAAGTGATGGTGATATAGATGGAAGACAGGTGGAGGGAGTAAACATTACCACTTGTTGTTGCTCCCTCCCACTTGCTCTTGTTCTACTAATGCCACCCCTCACAAAGCCATCTTTGATTGGTTGATAGTGTAAATCTCTTCATCTTGATAATTTTTACATTCAGTAATTGTACTGTACATCTCATTTTCATAATCTTCACCATAAATATGGTAGAATTGATATTAGCAGTGATATAGAGGCTGTGAAGAAGTAACCTCCACCACTATTTCCTCCCCACTAACTGAATGATTTCACCACTATGGGCCCTCACAGCTGTCTTTTTTGATTGGTTTTATTATGTAAATCTCTCAAATTTTACATTCAGTATTTTCACTGTACATCCTATGTTACTATTGCTCATGCCAAACACAATGGAATTGATTTCGGTAAGACATGAGATGATTGGCATCAAGTAACACGTTATAGTGCTCTGCTCAGGTTTGCTAAATTAATGGAAAAATCACCAAATCTTCTTAATATAACAGCACTTTCTGCAAATATTTGGGTTTATCTTTGGAAATTCAAGTGATGCCAAAGATCAAATTATACATTACCCTCTTCATGCTTCCACTGAAACTTGCCACTACATCCACCTGTGCCCTGCACATGTGCTTCTACTGGTGAGTGCTCTTGCCAGCTTTTTTACTATTTTCATAAAGTATACTTTTATTTTATATTTACATTTATCACTTTATGTAACGAAATGCATTGTATATGAATTTGCAGTATGAATTTCTGTTACATGTTACAGTGCCAGATAACATATACTGTATGTTTTACTTGAACATAACATTTTCTTACTTGGGGATGCAAGTTTGAATGGAGAAAAATTGGAGGAAGTGAAGTGTTTTAGGTACCAGGGAGTTGACACAGCAGAGAATGGAAGCAGAAGTGAGCCATCAGAAGGTGGAAGGGGGCGAAGGTTCTCAGAGCGCTGATGAACATGTGGAAAGAGAGAGCGTTATCTGGGAGGTTGAAACTGGGTATGCTTGAAGGAATACTAATCCCAGCAATATTATATAGATGTGAGGCATGGTGGATATGTTGGAAATGAAATGTTTAAGGACAATATATGGTGTGAGGTGGTTTGATTGAGTAAGAAATGAAAGGGTAAGATATGTTTGGTAATAAAAAGAGTTTGGTTGAAAGAGAAGAGGTTGTGCTGAAATAGTTTGGACATATGGATAGAATGAGTGAGGAAAGGTTGATAGAGAAGATAAATGTGTTAGAAGTGGAGGGAACAATGAAAACAGAGTGACCAAACTAGAGATGGAAGGATGGAGCGAAAAAGATTTTGAGCAATCAGGGCCAGAACATGCTCGAGGGTGAAAGGTGTACACAGGATAGAGTGAACTGGAACGATGTGGTATACTGGGATCTACATTCTGTCAGTGGACTGAACCAGGGTATGTGAAGCATGTGGGTTAAACCATGGAAAGTTCTGTGGGACCTAGTTATGGATAGGGAGCTGTAGATTCGGTGTATTACACATGACACCTAAGAATAGATGTGGCCTTTCTTTGTGTGTTCCTGGCGCTACCTAGCTAATGTGGAAAACGGCGATCAAGTACGAGAAAAATAATATTCTTTGCTTTTATTGTTTTAGATACTTAAGATTGGTAATGTGCCTGAACTTTAGTGTATATTACTTTACATTATGCTTAGATTCTTGGGTGAAAATTTGACTGAGAATTCTCATCTAGGAAAGTAACCTCCATTATGCCATCGAGTCCTGTAGGAAAAGGGGATTAATAATCTTATGTCTTGCTAAGTTGTTTCCCAGGAACCTGGGTCTCCAATGATAGGCTAGGAGTATTTGTAATTGTTATTTGGTCTAATTAGTATTGTAAATGAGGATGTGGGGTAGAAAAGTTATTAAAGAAATAATGAACTTGGTAAACTTGGCATTTCATGATTGGTAGTGGAATAAGATTGAATCTCTGAGAAGGAAGGTTACTGTGGTATTTCATATTACAGATGTAGAAATAACAAGAGCAAATAATTGACTGCACTTTCATGTGGGATGCAACCTGACCCTAAATATAAAATTTCTCTTAGGTTATGCACATCATGTGAATGCAATGAAAACAAATGTTCGGTCATTGTTTTAAATTACGAGAGCATTTTTTAACTCACATTTGAATAATGTTACTTGCTTATAAAATCGCATCTTAATAAGTGAGAAAGGATCAAGTATTTTGGTACTGTAATAGTTGTGCTTAGTGGTACCAGTTGTGCTTAGGGCATATCATGTTTACCATGACTTCTTTCTGATATTTACAATTGTAAACAGATTGACAAACTGCACCCAAAAGGATGAGTCACTACAAAATATGGTTACTTGCTTATAATTTTGGTAATGGAAATTCTTTGAACCGAGTATTTTGTTGAAGTCATTAAATTTCAACTGTAGACAAGATGTTGACAAGAAATGCAAAGGTGTAAGATAGCTAGCCAATTGTTTTGCTCATTATGGATCAATAAGCAGGAATGTATTACTGTGTTCAGAAAAAGAAAGAGCTATGATTTTGGAAGAAATGTGAGTGACAAGTTAAGGATTAATATTTATGTATTCATTATACTTGATTGCCGTTTCCTGCATCAGCGAGGTAGCGCCAGGAAACAGACGAAGAAAGACCCATCCGTTCATATACATGCACATATATGCACAATACATACCAACATATACATATATACATGCATATACATATTCATGCTTGCTCGCCACACCACCCATTCTTGATGCCACCCTGCCCCACAGGAAATAGCACCGCCATATCCTGCGACAGCGAGGTAGCGCCAGGAAACTTACAAAAAAGGCCACATTCGCTCACGCTTAGTCTCTAGCTGTCATGTGTAATGCATCGAAACCACAGCTCCCTATCCACATCCAGGACCCACAGACCTTTCCATGGTTTATGTGACATTTCACATGCCCTGGTTCAGTCCATTGACAGCATGTCGACCCCAGCATCCTGGGTATTTAGGAATATTGCTTTACATTATGCTTAGATTCTTCTTTATGTTAAGGAGCAAAAGGTTTTCTCAGAAAATTAAAACCTGCACATTTTCTTATTTTTCTGGTAATATTTTATTACCACAAACTGTCCTAGACGGTTACAAATCAGGTTAAAACAGGATTATAGGGTAATAAAATTCTGGAGTTGTTTTAACTTTGTTAGCATAAATAACAAATTTGTACCTGCCAAAGGCACATGGAAATAGCATATAGAAT